>ML806937.1:225184-240115 GCA_009831015.1 Picea engelmannii | reverse complement strand
GGAGCTTCCCTCAGGTTGTAGCCTGAGAAACTAGGGGGTTGGAGCCTCCTTCCAGTTGCAGCTGGAAAACAAAGGAAGTTGGTGCTTCCAATGAATGTAATTCTTCAAGACATATAAGAAAATGCATTCTGTGGTTTTTTCCCAATTTGGGTTTCCACGTAAAAGACTGGTGTACTGTGTATGTGTATGATTGTTCATTTGTTCATTGCTTATTTATTCTGTAGTTATTGGATAATAATGCTTCATTGATATAGCACTTGGATTATATGGTTAAAAGGGATTAAATTTCTCTATTACTGATTCACCTCCCCTCTCAGTAATCCAACAAAAGGGGGGGCTAAAATTTAAGGAAAATGGGTAAGCTAGGGAGCTTAAGCCAAAAATGAATATTATATTAATATTTCTTAAAGTATAAAGCATGGATAATTCTTTTATCCTAAGTTTTGAAGATGGGGACAAGTGGGCCAAAGCATCTCCCAACATGACAAGTGTCAAGTTGGGGACATGAATACATATTGTTTGGACTTAGTTCATTTCCCATCATTCTTTCCAGGATTCTTCCCTCATTCTTGCCATCATTCAACCATTATTCCATCAACATTCAGACACTCATTGAGCTATCCTCCACACCTTCATGTCACTGTACCTGAGCTTAACCCATATCCATACTCGTTTGTGTAGTTGGTTATATTGGGAGTTGGACTGAAGAAGTGGGTTTTCAGGCCCATGGGATATTAAAGAGGCGGGTTGTCAGGCCCGTGAGAAATTTCTCTCTGGGTGAGAGAATTGTTGGGAATTGATTTTCTGAAGGTGTTGAACTACAGCTACAGGACTTTGAGACTTCCTGTCTGACCTGTTGTTGAAGCCTAGAAAGGAAGTGGGGCAGCCAGAGGACTATTGAGCAGAGAAGGGGCACACTTCCTGTGGTGGGACATGCATGTGGGGAATGAGGGACTATAGGCTATTAGTTTGAGTGGGAACCTCTGACGGAGTCTTTCCTTTTGTCTATGAGCCATTAGCCTGGTTAGGAATCCCTTTACTTGGGTGGATTTTAGTCCCATCTCGGGGGTGACCCACTGCTGAGAGTGATGAGGAGTGTGGTCTAAGGCTAGGAGGTTCGTGGAAGGTCTTCACACAGTTGGTGATATTCTTACAAAGATAAGTGTCAATTGTGTGATAAATTTACATGCTGCATTATTATTTACGTGTTTATTTTTATGGGTGTCTGTATATGCTGCATGTATATGTTTACTATTATTTCAGTATGAAACCGTGCATTTACATAATGTATTTGTTTTTTTACGATTTGTATATAAATTTCTACAAGAGTTCTGTGTGTATATGTTTTAATTGCATGCATTTCAAAATTTTTTATGTGGCACAACTTAGTTGGATTCTGGGTATGTTATAGTATGTTCCGCAGGGAGAATAACATCGTTCTCTGGAGTAACATGGCCTGACCTAGGTGGCTGGGGATGTTACAATATGGTATCAAAGCTTTAGTTTTCAACATTGAGCCTGGATGGGCCGAGCAAGTTAAGTTGAAGCGAAATTTCATAGAGGATTGATTTCAAAGTGGCCAAATTTAAGTTTGTAGAGCGTCCATGGTAAAAAGTAACAACAATTGTGTAGAATTAGGAAAAAGCCCCAATTTCTGTTGTTAAATTCATGGGGAAATTGATAAATTCGTCCATGTGGTGAGATATTATTGATTTAATATCTGTTCTAGCAAATTCAGACTTGGAATTGGTCAAATTTGAAGTTACAATAAATCCATGACAGTTGGAGCGAGATTAGTAATTAAAATTCTCAACTTGTGACTTGAGTTTGGGAAAAATCTGTTCCAGAAATGTCAAACCACAGTGATTTTTTGTTGCAAAGGTTGAACTGGTGTTATCGAGGTCAAATTGAAAAAAATTCATAGTTGCAGAATGTCTATGGTAGAAATTGGGAAAAAGTTAAGCAAAAGCCCCAATTTCTACAGCGGAATTCATGAGGAATTGATGTGCATAAAAATGAATGTGCATAGGTGGGCACACTAAAAATGCATGATGCGCAGTAAAAATCTTGTGATATGTAAATTTTGGCACCACGCGGAAAAATGTTGGCGTGCTGGTGTGCACACTAAATTTTGGCACCGTGCGGAAAAATATTGGTGTGCTGGTGCGCACACTAAATTTTTCCACCACATGGAAAAGGGTTGTTGTGTGGTTGCCCAAACTAAATTTTGGCACTGTGTGAAAAAAGGTTGGTGTGCAGTTGCGTGCAATAAATTTTGGCACCGCGTGGAAAAATGTTGGTGTGCGGGTGCGTGCACTAAATTTTGGTGCAGCACGGAAAAATGTTTGTGTGCGGGTGCGCATGCTAAATTTGGCATTGTGTGGTGTGCACACACATAATAATGATGCGCATGGTGTGTGCAGTATTGGCAAAGCACAGAGGAATTTTGTTGGTGCACGTAAAATGTGGGTATATATTATCACACGACAATTTAGTTAGTGGTGCGCAGTGGGGGCATACTAAAATCTGGCGTGGTGCAGTGCATAGAGTGAAATGTGCATGGAATATCAATGCATGATACAAAAATGGCACACAATAGGTAATATTGCAAGAACCAAAACTGTGCGTGGTGGATATTGGCGCGTGACACAAAAGTAGTGCACGCTAGGCATTGGCGCGACAGAGAAGTGATGCACATTGGTTATAGGTGCGCGGAGCATGATTTACCTTATGGTGTTTATATGTATGTTAATTATGGGTGTACAAATTGAAATTTGTGGGCGCGAAGTCATTTGGAGGTTGAACAACAATAGAAAACCAATGATTTTTTGTGACGTTTTATACTATTTGAACGTCATCTTTTTGCAGTGCATTTTTGAGGCCCTTAAGAGAATTTTTAGCTATTCAAAAACCAAAAGAACAAAGTGTGCAAAGGCACACTATGTCTTTGAAGCTCAAATAAAAGAGCCCGGAGAGATCTTTCTAATGGTGTAAACTGTTCGTCAAACAGATCTTTTATGAGAAAGTTACAGCATAAATAGTGGAAGGTACATTTTAATACCCAACTAACTTCAAAGAGCCATAACTTTCTACTATGGAATCTGATTGAGGCATAGGAGAAGTCAATGGAAATATATTGAAACATAGAAGACAGTCCCAGAAATTAATTAAATTTTTGGGCATGTTAAATATGTTTAAAATGCCAAAGAAGGTACCTGTAGCATTCCAGACCAAAAACACGAATTGGCCTAGAACTTTAGCAGGTTGTAACTAGCAGCCCAAAACCCAAAAAGAGATGAAACTTGGACAAAGTCTCCATAATATGTATATGAAGAAACCCAATGGAGCTCCCATGAACATTCCAATGGAGTAGATGCAAAAATGCATATTTACAGCGCAGAGCTGTGTCAAGTTGAAGAATGAACGAAAAAATTAATGGGCAATATTCAAATAGCCATAACTTTATGCTCAAGACTTGGAATTGAGCATGGGAGTAGGCGTTGTAAAGGTCTTGGATAGTAGAATATAATCACTCACCTAGAAAATTGATCTGGGTATTCATTTTTCTAGGAAATCATAAGAAATAATTCTGATATATTATTGAACCAGAATGGTTCATATATATTTCATGAAATTGTTGAAACAGTTAGCTTGACAAAGTTTTGTTGGCTGCACATTTTGCAGAGTTAAAAACAACTAGATCAGACTAGGATCAATATATAGTCTATATTAATGGAATATGCACAGGGTACTTACAACTAGGAATATGAGATTAAAGGGATGAATGTCCATTTGGGAATTGAAGGAACAAATTCCAATGGACATGGAGAAGGAACGAATGAAAAAATGAATATGGTAGAGACCGTTAAAAAATTGCAGAAGGATGTCCAAATCCATAAAGCTGATAATGAAAGGCTTATGAAATCCAAGGAGCAATAGGATGACTTCAACATGAAGTTAATGTAGAGATTGAATAGAATAAAAAAGAAATTGGATAAGGAGAGTGGCTCAAGAAAATAAGGAAGTCGCAAGTCTCCTGATGAGAAAAGAAGAACAAGAAGTGTTAGTAGACCTCACCACCACTCCCCGAGGAATTCCAATAAGAGACCACAGAACATCTCAAGTCCATCCACTGTTAGGAATCATAAGAAATCTAGGGTGGATGAACTGCGAGGAGAAATGAAAAAAATCAAACCTCCTACATTTGATGGTGAGCACAAGAAGGATGAAGATGCAGAAACATGGTTGATGGGCATGCAAAATTATTTTCAATTGCATAATTATTATTCTCATGCAGAAGGAAGAATTGCCATCTATCAACTCAAGGGAAAGGCATCCATGTGGTGGGATCATCTTGTGCAGGTGAAACACTTTAAAGAGAAAAGTGTTGGAGGGAATTCAAGAAGTATTTTGAGAAGAAATACTTGACTAAGAGATACTATGACAAGAAAATGAAAGAGTTATTTGAACTCAATCTTGGGAGTATGACCATAGATGAATACGAGAGAATTTTTTTGGAATTGTTGAAGTATGTTTCTTTCATCAAGGATGAAAGAATTAAGATTCATAGGTACTTGAGTGGATTTCTATCATTCATCAGTGAAAAAATACAATATGATGATCCCAATACATTGGAGGAGACCATAAGGTGAGCTAAATGCCTTTATGATCAACAAAAAGTAAGGCCAACTATCCAAAAATCTTGGGAAGACAAAAATAAATTCAATATGGATCAGAGGAAGAAGGGAACTAAGACACTATTCTTCATAAATAATACTTAGGGACAACCAAATTCTATAGAACCCAGAACGATTGAGGCAGGAGGTCAAAGTCCAAGGCATCCAACTATTCATTGTTGGGGTTGTAAAGGAGATCATATGTACAGAGATTGTCCTCATAGAGGTTAAAAAGTGAGGGCTTCTCACAATGTACAACAAGCTGAAACAATTGAGGACATGGGAAGAAATGTACCAAGGATATATGCAGCCCAAGATAACAAGCAAGCAGAGTATCAATCACATATGATTTAAGTGGAAGGTATGATCAACAACCAAACCATTTTTATTTTAATTGATTCAGGAGCTAGTCATAGTTATATAGATCCTAACATGGTGGAAAGTTTGCATTTTCCAAGAAGAAAGCATGGGAAATCTTGGTTCGTGCAGCTAGGTACTAGAGCCAAAAGAAAAGTTAATGACATGGTTAAGTCATGTCTTATGGACATGAATGGACTAAACACCAGGGAAGATTTGAACATCTTTCCTTTAGGTTCCTATGAATATCTAATTGGGATGGATTGGCTAGATCAACATCATGCTATCTTAGACTGTCATAACAAGGAATTTACTTGCTTGGATGAGGAAGGGAACCTAAGGAAAGTGTAGGGAATTCCCAGGGAGGTAACCGTTAGAGAAATTTCAGCATTGCAGGTGAAGAAATGTTATAGAAAAGAGTGTCAAATATTTGCAGCTCATATGGAAGAGACACCTAAAGATAAGGTGCCAAATTTGGAAGATTATGCAGTCCTGAAATATTTTGAAGATGTGTTCAAGGAGGTACCAGGACTACCCCCAAGGAGAGATATTGATTTCTCTATAAATTTAATGCCTGGAGCAGCTCTGTTGTCAAAGACTCCTTATAGAATGAGTACACCAGAGCTGAAGAATTTGAAAATGCAGCTTGAAGAACTTCTGAAGAAGGGGTATATATGCCCAAGTGTGTCACCTAAAGGTGCCCCAGTCTTAATCATGAAAAAGAAATATGGGACATTAATATTGTGTATTGATTTCATACAACTGAATAAAGTAACTATAAAGAACAAGTATCCTCTGCCAAGGATTGATGATCTCTTTGATCAATTGAAGGATGCAAATATATTTTCAAAGATTGATATCAGGTCAGGATACCATCATGTAAGGATTAAAGAGGAAGATATCAACAAGACTTCCTTCAGGACAAGGTATGGTCATTATGAGTTCACAGTGGTGCCATTTGGGTTGTCAAGTGCACCAGCTATTTTAATGTGCTTAATGAATGGTGTTTTCTGAGAATATTTAGACAAGTTTGTTATTGTCTTTTTGGATGACATCCTTGTATACTCCAAGTAAGAAGAAGATAATGATCATCATTTGAGGACGGTGTTGCAATTATTAAGGGGACATTAGTTGTATGCCAAATTGAGCAAATGCTCATTTTATCAGAAGCAAATTCATTATTTGGGGCATATCATTTTAGAGGATAGGATAGCAGTGGATCCTAAGAAGATAGAAGCCATTAGAGAATGGTCAGTGCCAAAGAATGTGATAGAGGTCATATCATTCATGGGCCTTGCAGAATACTATAGGATATTTATTGAAGGATTCTCAAAGATTGCACACCTAATCACTTCCTTACAAAAGAAGGGTGTGAGTTTTCAGTGGACATTGGATTGTGAAAAGAGTTTCCAACACTTGAAACAATTATTAAGAAGTGCTTTAATACTAAGGATTGCAGAACCAAATGAAGACTTCATTGTTTGCACAGATGCATGTAAAGAAGGACTTGGTGGATTCCTTAGTCAAAATGGGTTTGTTATATGTTGTGCATCAAGGAAGTTGAAGGAGCATGAAAGACACTATGCCACTCATGATTTGGAGTTGGAAGCCACAGTGCATGCCTTGAGGAAATGGAGACACTACCTCATGGGAAAATGTTTGATCTAAGAATAGACCATAACAGTCTGAAATATTTATTTGATCAACCAACTCTAAATGCTAGGCAAAGAAGATGGTTAGAGTTTCTAAGTGAATATGACTTTGATATAAAGCATATCAAGGGGAAAGAGAACAAAGTGGCTGATGCACTTAGCAGAAGAGTGCATGAATTGAATGCTATAGCCATTATCATGTACCAATCAGATTTGAAACAAAAATTTTTAGAGGTTGCAAATTTAGATTTGCATTACAAGGAATTAGTGGAAAAATTATAGCAAGGTAATTTGCAGTAGAAAATTGAAGAATACAAGCTAGATAATGATGAAATTATCATGTACGAGGGAAGAATTTATGTACCAAATTCCCAATAATTGAAAAATATGATATTGAGGGAAATGCATAATGTACCTTATGCTAGGCACCCAGATTATCAAAAAACTATTGCAGCTTCCAAGAGCCAATATTATTGGCCATACATGAAGAAAGAGGTTGTTGATTTTATTGCCAAATGTTTGGAATGTCAAAAAGTAAAGGATGAGAATAGACACCAAACTATTTTTCTACATCCATTACCCATTCCTCAGTGGAAATGGGAAGTTGTAACGATGGATTTCATCACCAAACTATCCAGAACAAAAACACAACATGATTCTATCATGGTAGTGGTGGATAAACTTACTAAAGCTGCCCATTTTATTCCAGTTAAGCTCACTCATAAGGAAGAAAACATTGCTAATGTTTATATGAGAGAAATTTCTCGATTACATGGCATACCCAAGACAATTCTGCCTGATAGAGATCCAAAATTTACCTCAAAATTTTGGAAAGGATTATTTAATGGATTTGGAACAAATTTGAATTTTAGTACAACTTATCATCCAAAATCAGATGGACAAACAGAGAGAGTGAATCAAGTGATTGAGGATATGTTGAGGATGTATGTGATGGATAACCATCAAAATGGGAAGACCACCTACACTTGGTAGAGTTTTCTTATAACAATGGTTACCAAACATCACTAAAGATGAGCCCATTTGAGGTACTTTATGACAGAAAGTGAAACACACCAGTAAGCTAGGATAGCCTAGAAGATAGAGCAGTGATTGGGCTAGATTTTCTCAGGAAAATGGAGGAGCAAATGTTGAAAATAAAGGAAAATTTAAAGGCTTCCCAATATAGGCAGAAAATTTATGCTGATAAGGGTAGAACTCATAGGGAATTCAGAGTTGGGGACCATGTATTCTTGAAAGTGAAAGCCAACAGAAGTTCTCTGAAGTTGGGAAATTGTTCAAAGTTGGCAGCTCGCTATTGTGGACCATTTGAAATCCTAGAGAGGATTGGTCCAATGGCTTATATGATTGCATTGCCTGCATCTATGTCTGTTCATAATGTATTCCATTTATCATTGATTAGGAAATATATACCTGATGCTAATCATGTTATTGATTAGAATGTGATTCAAGTGGAGAAAGAAGGTGCTTTGCAAGTGCATCTGGTATGCATTTTGGATTGGAATATCAAACAGATTCGGAATCGATCCATAGGGATTGTAAAGGTCCAATGGACCTGGTACGGTCTTGAGGATGCTACATGGGAGAATGAGGATGCAATGTAGGCCGAATACACACATCTTGTTGAGGATTATTGAAATTGTGTTGTATATGAGTACATAATGCACTGAGGACAATGCATAAATAATGGGAGGGGATTGTAATATCCCTAGGCCAAACCCAATTGTAATGTAAATGAAAATGTACTTAAGCTGGTGAGTTGTTTGACATCATTTTTTGTATGCACCTTTCATGGCATAGTGCGCGCATGTACTATTCAGTAAAATGAGGAAGTGTTGACATTCCAGGATACCGCATGTAACAACTTAAGTGCGCGCGATTTTGAGGCCAGGGAGCCTTTGTGTATATGCTGTTTTTTATAGGTTGGTGAGCTATTTTTGTGATTATTAGGCTGGAGAGCCTAGATGTTAAAGGCCAGTGTGCCTACTTTTGTATATGTCTCAACATTAATATAAAATACATCGCTGTGCACAGACCGACCACGATAAAAGAGTATGGGGGACTAAACTCCACTAGTTAGGGAAAGGGGGGGATAAACGTTAAGGAAAAGGGCTAAGATAGGGAGCTTAAGCCAAAAAGGAATATTATATTAATATTTCTTAAAGTATAAAGTATGGATAATTATTTTATCCTAAGTTCTAAAGATGGGAACAAGTGGGCCAAAGTAGCTCCCAACATGACAAGTGTCAATTTGGGGACATGCATACATATTGTTTGTACTTAGTTCATTTCCCATCATTCTTTCCAGGATTCTTCCATCATTCAACCATTAATCCATCAACATTCAAACACTCATTAAGCTATCCTCCGCACCTTCATGTCACTATAACTGAACCTGTACCCATAGCCATAATCGTTTGTGTAGCTGGAAAGAAGAAGAGGGTTGTCAGGTCTGTGGGATATTGAAGAGGCGGGTTGTCAATCCCGCGAGCAATTTCTCTCTGGGTGAGAGAATTGTTGGGAATTGATTTCCTGAAGGTGCTAAACTATAGCTACAGAGCTCTGAGACTTCTTGTTCAGCTTGTTGCTGAAGCCCAGAAAGGAAGTGGGGAAGCCGAAGGACCATTGAGCAGAGAAGGGGCACACTTCATGGGGTGGGACATGCATGTGGGGAATGAGGGACTGTAGGTTATTAGTTTGAGTGGGAAACTATGATAGAGTCTTTCCTTTTTTCTATGAGCCATTAGCTTGGTTAGGAATCCCTTTACCAGGGTGGAGTTTAGTCCCAGCTCAGGGGTGACCCGCTTCTGAGAGTGATGAGCAGTGTGGTCTAAGGCTGGGAGGTTCGTGGAAGGTCTGCAAATAGTTGGTGATATTCTTACAAAGATAAGTATCAATTGTGTGATAAATTTACATGCTTCATTATTATTTACCTGCTTAGTTTTATGGGTATTGTATGTATATGATGCATGTATATGGTTACTGTTATTTCAATATGAAACCATGGATTTACATAATGTATTTGTTTGTTTATGATTTGTATATAAATTTCCGCAAGAGTTATGTGTGTATATGTTTTAATTACATGCAGTTCAAAAAATTTATGTGGCACAACTTAGTTGGATGCTGGGTATGTTACAGTATGTTCCACAGGGAGAATAAAAGCGTTCTTTGGAGTATGAAAACTTGACCTGGGTGGCCTAGGATGTTACAATATGGATAGACTTTGCTAACATTATTGAAAGAGAAGACAAATCCTTGATTAATAAATTAATGTCAGAATAAGGTTGTTTTTAGGACATATTTACAGCCCAACATTTTGGTGCCATTACCGGGGAGAATGTCAATGACAACATAGGTTTCATCTCTAGAGGATGAGGTATTGAAAACAAAAGGTAAGAACCTATGTAGGAAACAAGTAAAATGATTGTTCCAACACCTACCTTCAGCCGATGCATCAAGGTTATATAAGTGCATAGAATTTGTGTCAGTGTGTATGACTAAGAAGAAAGAACCTGAAAAACAAAAACCCCTACCAAAAAATGCAAAATCCCAGGGCCCGGTGCCCCATGGAGGAGCACTTTCATAGACACAATTATCTGAAAATATGAATCTCAAGCCTCAGTTGGACCTATAAAAGGTTCTACCCGAATCCCTCAAGCAACAAATTCACCAATTGCATCTCATGTTGAGGTTCATAGCGAAACTGAAGGGACTGAACAAAGTTTCAAAAATACACATAATCCACTTTTTAGTCCTTTATACAAGTAAAATTATTGTAATTTGAAAGAAGGAGAAGGGGAGACCAGTGGAATTGCTGAGGCAAACCCACCAACAACTGAACTTGGATCTCGTATGATTCTGATAGGAGAAGGAACACCTGAAATCCTAGGTATAGGTAGCGCGATTAAATCTCCTAAGGGACCAAGTAATCAACCACCCTGAATAGAACACCCAAACCAAGAAATACCTGAAGGTTATTGGCACATTTTCGACTAAATGGCACATCAAAATTAGCTGCAACCCCATACTTCCACTTTGGAATATCCTATAGTTGATCCGGTTTCTAATGCACCAATGAAATCCATTCCACTGCAAAATCTTCCAACCTTCAATGGATTGATCTCAGAGGATCTTGACGCATTCTTATTTGAGTTTGATGTCCTGTGTAGAGGCTATGACTACACCTATAAACCCCAAAAACTAAAGCTATTTACTTCCACTTTGAAAGGAGTAGCTTTACGATGGTTTATGGGACTAGGGGGAGGAACTATAAATTCATGTGATGAAATGAAACAGGCCTTCATTACAAAATATCAAGACTACT
The DNA here is from genome assembly GCA_009831015.1 of Picea engelmannii. Taxonomy (NCBI): domain Eukaryota; kingdom Viridiplantae; phylum Streptophyta; class Pinopsida; order Pinales; family Pinaceae; genus Picea; species Picea engelmannii. The sequence continues at coordinate 229,085 of ML806937.1, read as the reverse complement.
ATAGAACTAGGGATTTAAAGGATGGAATCTTTAAAATGATTGCAAAAGAAAATGAAATACTAGAAGAATATGTTGAAATATTTCAATATAACCTGCAAAGATCACCTTACGATACACTACCAGGCGAGGTACTTAAAGCCACTCTAATAAAATGTATGAAGGATGAATGGGTAGAAACATTGAATTTAATGGGAAAAGGTGATATTTATCAAGAAACATATGATGACATTGTCCAATTGTGTATCAGGTGTTCACATGGTAGTACATGAACCATATCGGGAATACGAGCCCTCATCACCATAAGCAACAACATTACTAGTGAGAGTGTCACCTGAGAAGAAATTGGTAAGATTTTAGAAAATTTTAAAACTGACATTTTGGGTACTTTGACTACACAATTAGTTAAACAAAAACAAGAAGAAACAGAAAAATCGTTGGCTATATTTTGTCCACGATGCAAGAGGAAACATGGTTCAAGAGAGTGTCCCTTGGACGTGGTTCAGACCTACGCCATGTGTGCCAAACACCATGCGGTAGAGCAATGCCCATCACTCCCAGGAATAAAAGATGTCTTTAAAGAAGAAGAAGAGGAAACAAAACTAGTATATGTGATGGCTCAACGTTTCCAATGGCAGGATCGTTCCCCAGGTATGCTACAAGATCCTTCTTATTTCTTTTCTGGGCAATATAATCAACAACATAATTCTAGAAACACATGGCAGTGCCAACCATTTGATAACCCCACCTGGCAGCCCCAACAATATCCTACCTCACCCTAGCCAAATCAACCAGTTTCTAATCCTACTTGGCATAACTTGCAATACCCTATCCCATTTTGGCATAATTCAAATAATAACCCCTATCCTTCACAGTGGACTAACACAGCTACTCAAGCCCCCAATTAGACTCAAAATTGGCAGCGCCCCATGGGACTGACCAATCAACCCATGGGAATGGCTCCTCAAGCTCAACCCACTTTACAAAATCCACTTCAATTATCCCAGAATCCTCAACCTCAAATTTTCCCTCAATTACCATCTCAACCCAACCTGAATCCTAATAACAGACCAGTCCAGCTCATGCAAATTATCAAGAATTTGGAGGGTGTAACCAACTCTGTAGGGAAACAAACTCCAGTTAATATCAGGGTGTGTAATATCTCCTGAGGAAAGTGTCATTCATCAAGAACAAGAGAATGAAAATGATATACAACCAACAACAAAACCATCGACTATGGTCATAACAAAAGAAATAGAACATGGGGAAAACACAGTCGAGAAACAAAATCCTGATAAAGAAGTAATTTCTTCTCTCTCATTTCTCGAGAGGCTAATGATAGAAAAAATAATTGTATATCCTAACTTTGATATCGTTGGGGAACTGAAGAATCTATGTGTTAAAATTCCACTCCTACAGGCTTTACAAGATATTCCTATTTATACAAAAACAATCAAAGAATTATGTGGGAAGAAGCCCGGAAGGAAAAATAAGAATCCATCAACTGTTCACATGGTAGGAACTTTGTCTGATATTATTCTAGGCAAGCAGGAGCCAGTTAAGTACACAGACCCAGGGAATCTCGTGGTAACGATTCAGATACAGGGTTGTTTTTCCCAAATACACTAGTGGATTTGGGGGCAACCATCAATATTCTGACCACTGAGACTTGTAATATCATGGGTATCACCTCCTTCGAACCTACTTCAACTATGTTAGAACTGCCTGATAGATCGATGGTTAAACCAATTGGCACATTACAAGACATAGAAATCTCGGTCAACTCTTGGGAATACCTAGCTGATTTCCTAGTTATCAACCCAAGAAGTAGACTTGATGGACACCCATTGATATTGGGATGACCATGGCTAGCAACAACATATGCATACATAGGATGTCGCACAAGCAACATGACAATTGCTAGAGGAATTGCTATAAATAACCTTATCATGTATCCTCGACCTAAACCAAGTATGCTTGTCGTACATGAGCAATTGCAACCACCTAGATATACAGAAGAAAATCTATGATCTCCTCTCACACTGGAAGATGCTCTTGGGCTCAAAAAACAACTAGAAGATGATGTGATCAACAACTTCATTAACAACCCAATAGTTATAAGCAACCCAACATGTCAAATGCTAAAATTTGTTTTGGATAATGAAGCATAGGGATATGATTTGGAAGAATTGATGGAGCAACAGATTCCCACTATTGCTTTCCATAACAACATTACAATTGAAATCGCAATAGGAACATTTCTGAATATTAATGCCAATTTGAATGAGAAACAACATCAACAATTGATTTAGATCCTTTCTAAATATAAACAAGATTTTTCTTGGGAGTATCCTGACATGAAGGGAATTGATCCCCAAATATGTACACATCATATCTATATTGAAAAAGATTCCCGACCCATCTGATAGCCCCAACAAAGATTAAACCCTCATCTCAAAGAAGAATTACAGAAACCATTGAATGTAGATTTTATATATCCTATTTCAGATAGCCAGTGGGTCTCTCCACTAGTAATCATCCCTAATAATAATGGTAAGTGGTCAATCTGTGTAGAATACAGAGAACTCAATAAAGCTACCTTGAAGGACCACTTTCCCCTACCTTTTATTGATCAGTTCCTTGATACTTTAGAAGGGAAGAAATTTTTCTCCTTGCTAGATGGCTTTAGCAGTTATAATCAGATTCAGATTTCTCCGGAAGACTAGGATAACACTACATTTACATGTCCCTGGGGTACCTTCACATATCGATTATTTCCCTTTGGATTATGTAATGCTCCAACTACATTCCAGATAGATATTTTAATCATAGTTTCTAATTTTATTAATGAAAGAATTGAATTTTACATGGACAATTTTACCCCTTATGGAACTGACTTTGATCAAGCTTTAAGTAATATGGAGAAGGTACTGGAACGATGCATTTCTACCAGGCTATGTTTGAGTCATGAGAAATGTCATATGATGATGACTAAAGGTGTGGTACTAGGACACTATGTTTCTGCAGATGGAATCAAGTTAGAACCAACAAAAATAGAGGTAATCCTTAATCTGCCTACACCTTGTACACAAACCGAGGTACGTAGTTTCCTTGGCTATGTAGGATAGTATCGTAGATTCATAGAATTTTTTTCAAGGATAGCTACACCTTTACATTCTTTAACTGGTAATGTGGAATTTGTAAGGGGGCGAATAAAATTAAACAAATATTTAATTTACAATATAACAATAAATTCAATAAATTTCTATAATTTAGCACATTCGCCTACAATATTTATCAATTATAATAAAATTTTATAAGAGATTAATACAATGCATAATTTGAAATAATACCTGAACCTGATGCTAATAATCCTCCATTTGTCCGCCGCTTGCCTCCTTGACCGCTTCTGCAAAACACTGCCCAAAACCTAGTTCCTCCCAGCCAACTAGGTAACTCCCTAGCTCCAGGATATCAACGGATATCCTAGCCCCCGTGCCCAAAATCCCCAGCAACCCCAGTGCACTGATACAATCCTACTCCCAAAATTTCAGTCTCTCTGCAAATCCAGAGCTCCAGAAATCCATCCCCCAACCTTCGTAGAATGCCTCCCCTCCACCTCCTTCCCTTCCTTATCTCCCCTTCACTGACTTCCCCACCTCATTTACTCCCTACCTAACTCATTTATTACCTTCTTATCCCTCCTTTATTATTTTATCCTCATGTATTTAATACTTTATCCCTTGTTGGATACGTAAATTAATTTAACTATATAACTTATTAATTTATTAAATTTAATACTCATGTTTTTAAATGTAATAGGTAGTTTAATTAATCAATTAATTAATCAAATTGAAACCATTAATTAATCAATAATTATTTAATTAGTTTTATTATACCTATC
>ML806937.1:200125-221639 GCA_009831015.1 Picea engelmannii | reverse complement strand
TTCATTTTTGGAATAGATGAGGATGTCATCTAAAAAGACTTGTACAAAACGGTCTAAGTACTTCCAGAATACGCCGTTCATGAGGCTCATGAATACTGCTGGTGCATTGGTCAATCCGAAAGGTACTACAACAAACTCGTAATGTCCAAACCGAGGTCAAAAGGTAGTTTTTGGGATATCACCTTCCTTAATCCTTAACTGATGATACCCTGATTGCAAATCGATCTTTGATAATACCGCTGCTCCTTTCATCTGATCGAAGAGGCCATCTATTCGCGGCATCAGGTACCTATTTTTCACTATAGAATGGTTCAAGTCCCTGTAGTCTATACACAGTCATAAGGATCCATCCTTCTTCTTTACAAAAATTACTGGTGCGCCCTAGGGTGAGACACTGGGCCGTATTAGCCCTAAGTCCAGTAACTCTTTCAACTACATTTGCAACTCACAAAGTTCTGGCACTGTCATCCGATATGGAGTCTTAGAGATTGTTTCTGCACCAGGTTTTAGCTCAATGGTAAAATCAAGCTCTCTCTCAGGAGGAAACCCTGGTAACTCGTTCGGAAATTCTTTTTTTTCTCTCTCTCTCTCTTTTTTTTTTTAACATTTACCTAACCACATAAAACAAATGTCGTAAGGTTATATAATTGCCACGTTTAATGATTTAATAGGATTAAACCGTGACATCTGAATAATTATCCACAACTGCCAGCCACATTTCGGTGTTCACCAGCGCTATGTACGTTTCGGTGTTAACCAGCCGCCAACCACTTTGCGGCTGTGCTTAGTTTATTAAAAACTAATAATCTAGACTTAACTTAATCCTAAGCTTCAAGCACCTTAATCAACACACATACATTTTTTTTTAAGTCACATAGTGTGGTGCGTTGGCAGGACAGACTTTGTAAAGACTTGACCGGTGGGGAGGTCCGGGTTTCGATCCCTGCGGACTCCATAAATTTTTCTTAGCCCTATATTATTAAATTATTTAAATTAAAACTCATATATATATATATATATATATATAATTAAATTTACACTACCGTGTTAATACCTTTAAATAAATTATAAAACTAAAATTTAATCAATTAATAAAAAAAAATGGAAATTTAATTATTCAAAAGGCGTATTAATACTTTTAAATAAACTATTAAACTAAACATTAATATAAAAAAAATATAATGGCGAGAGTTTAATGTGCAGGCATTATCTGGTAGCCTTTAAGGTTGGACTTTTGGCATGAGGCCCACGTGCCCGGCCTCCGGCTCTCAGTACCAAACACTTGTCTCTTCGACCCTACACGTCCTTCCTTTGCCGCCTCTCGCCTCTTTTCTCGGCTCTTGGCCTCATCAGGATTGATGCTCTTGCACAACTCCTTCCCATTGAACAAGTCCTGCAACAGTTGCTGCACTTTGGGTATGCACGTGCCCACCAGAACAAATTCTTCTATTTGGCCTTTGTCCATCTAGCAAAATTGCAGATTTTGCATTCATACCTAAAGGTGTCTAATCTATATTCATAACCTTTGAATTTGTAATCATGCTTCCAACTCATTGTTTCAGTCCTCCTGTCATGCTCTGTTCCAGTTCATTGTGTCGTAGTTTATACATTCTTCTATTTCTTACAGGTTCTCACTGTCTCATTTGTAAGTTGTTTCGTTTAATTTCAAACGAGTTGGGCTTCAACTGACGTCCATCAGATTGTTGCAAGGTACATAAATTCTTTGCTGTAAATTTCATTTCTTTGCTGTCGGCAAGAGATGTTCCAGTTTGCAATTATTTAAGAGGGGGTCGTTGACGGGTTCGGTTTGTTCTACAGTTTCAGGTCACAGCCCAGGGACATTTAATAGGTTGGCTACCTCATGAGATTACATGACGGTGGGTGCAGAATTTTGGAACTATGGGTTAGCAGGGCTGGAATCGCTTTCTTCACACAGTTGATGGTTTCAGGACTATTAGAAATTTATGTGATTAGAACATTGGCAACTATATATATTTTTTTTCAGGAACTGGGCACAGAGATAAATTTCAGGTTGGTTTTGTTTCCTGTTAATCACCTTGGGCATGGAGCATTGTAAGTCAGGTGGTCTTGCAAGGTTTGCTTGACAGTGGATACTGGCTTGCTTGATAGTGTTGGTCTATTAAGTTGAGGCGATGGATTAGTCTCTGTACATCTCTCGGCTGGTCGTAGCATTGAATTGTGATTTTCCTCTGTAGCGGTGCACGTGTTGTGCATTCTTGTCTGACCCGTGGGATATCCCTTAGCTGGATTTGACAATTGGATCTAGGTTCGAGCCTCACCGACTTCCTTTCAATAGCAAGATCTATTTTTTTAATTTTTAATTTTTTTTGTTTTTAAGATTCCATTATTACCCGTTGAAGAGCCCCAACCACAGATCGATATGAAGTTCCAGCCAAATTGCAGTAGGGTGTGCGTTGTGCAGGACTATAATTCTCTTGGAATTCGATATGGGAAATACTGTGGTGTTGGATGGACCAGCTGCCCCGGAGAGGAGCCCTGTGAGTATCTCGATGCATGCTGCAAACTCCATGACAAATGCGTTGAAAAGAAAAAAAAAGGATGATGAATGTCAAATGCCATGAAAAGTTCAAGAAGTGTATCAAAAGGGTTCAGAAGTCTGGAAAACCTAGATTTTATGAGCAGTGCTCTTATGACGTAGCAGTGCCAACCATGACTCATGGCATGGATATGGCCATTATGTTCAACCAGTTTAACAGTCCTGGCTATGAATTCTAGATGAGGATGCCCGACCTCTGCATCAAGGTTCACTTTAGGTTCGTCTAGTCATGTTCACATCACATGATTCTAAATTTCAGCTCAGATAGTCTAGAGTCCCCACAGATCTTTCAAGCTCCTAATGCAATTGTGGTTCGAGTGGATCCAGTTGAAGGCAACGTGGTCACATGGAGTCTCAGGTATCTATTTTCTAGGTTCATTACTTGGAGATTGTATAATCGATTCCTGCTTAAGCCAATATAAATTAATTTTATTACTTGGAGATTGTATGTTCATTACTTTTATTATATCATATTTTGATTATTTACGGCTGTTATTGAATATATTGAATTCTTATTTTGTTAACAACGATTTCTTTCGCTCTATGCGGTGATTATCAATTAGCTATTGATTCTGTTTATGGAGGTGTATATTTACAAAGTTTGAACAACATAACGGTGGCTTCTAGTTTCTCTCCCCGTGTATTTAAATCTAGTTAGCCGAATTTATTCAGTACTATTTTACAAGTTTCTCCTCATAATTTATGTTCCTCTTAAAGGTTACAACACATTTTGTGTTATATATGCCATTCCAACATACATACTTGGATCAATTTCTTTCTTAGATTTTTTTTTTTGTCCCAATTGTCTGGTAACCATTGTACCTATTAAACAGTGGAATTGCCATATAATTATTCTCAAGTTTAAATTTTCTATTGTTAGCAGGTTTTCAAAAAGGAAAAATTAATAGAACATGGTGTGTTTGATATTTATTTTTGGGTATTGCTTTGCAGGTTAGTGGAGCTGGAGCCTTCAGTCTGAGCTTGGCCCTAATTTATATTTACAATTACATATATATATTTTCATATACAGATTATTTAGGGATCATTTAGGATTTCAGGAAAAAGGTTTCAATATAACCAATTAGGGGTTAATTAAATTTCTGGGTTAGTGTTGAACAATTCCTTATTCCTTCTTACAAGCGGGTAGGTGGATAGGCCCTTAAGGCTCCAGTTCTTCAAACTGAAGCTCTGATACCATGTGTAAGGGGCCGAATAAAATTAAACAAATATTTAATTTACAATATAACAGTAAATTCAAGAAATTTCTATAATTTAGCACATTCGCCTACAATATTTATCAATTATAATATAATTTTATAAGAGATTAATACAATGCATAATTTGAAATAATACCTGAACCTGATGCTAATAATCCTCCATTTGTCCGCCGCTTGCCTCCTTGACCTCTTCTGCAAAACACTGCCCAAAACCTAGTTCCTCCTAACCAACTAGGTAACTCCCTAGCTCCAGGATATCAACGGATATCCTGGCCCCCGTGCCCAAAACCCTCAGCAACCCCGATGCACTGATACAATCCTACTCCCAAAATTTCAGTCTCTCTGCAAATCTAGAGCTCCAGAAATCCATCCCCCAACCTCCATAGAATGATTCCCCTCCACCTCCTTCCCTTCCTTATCTCCCCTTCACTGACTTCCTTGCCTCATTTACTCCCTACCTAACTCATTTATTACCTTCTTATCCTCCTGCCCTTAATGCCCCTTATCCCTCCTTTATTATTTTATCCCATGTATTTAATATGTTATCCCTTGTTGGATACGTAAATTAATTTAACTATATAACTTATTAATTTATTAAATTTAATACTCATGTTTTTAAATGTAATAGGTAGTTTAATTAATCAAATTGCAACCATTAATTAATCAATAATTATTTAATTAGTTTTATTATACCTATCATGTTTAATTAATACCATATTAAGACGATTAATCCCCTAATTAATTTTTACTTAATAATCCTTCACATTTGTTCAACTAGGGTTGTTACAGAATTTCAGTGGTTTGATAAGTGTGATGTTGCATTTGCAGAGCTCAAAAGGTTGGTTTCAACAACACTGGTGCTGAGAGGACCAAACTGGAAATTACCATTTCACATCTCTTTAGATGCATCAGATATCACCATAGGCATTGTCCTTGGATAGGAGGAAGACAAGAAACCTTATGCTATTTATTTTATTAGAAAAAATCTTACTCCCGCCGAATTAAATTACACAGTAACATAAAAAGACTTTTTTGCCATTATACATGTTATTAATAAAATTTTCCACTATATAGCAGGCTATCCAGTAATTATGTATATTGATCACTCTGATCTTATATATTTAGCCAACAAACCAATTACTAATGGATGGGTTATTCGGTGGTTGTTGCTATTTTAGGAATTCAAAATCACCATTAAGGATTGGCTGGGAAGAGAGAATCTTGTTGCAGATTTCTTGTCTCGTGTACCCAAAACAGATAACTCTTTGACAGTTGAAGACCAATTTCCAGACGAACAATTGTTCATTGTCACTATTAAGATTCCTTGGTACGATGATGTGGTGAATTATCTTGCAGTTGGGAAATTTCCAGCGCACCTGTCACTAAGAGAAAGGAAATTAATTGTTCAATGCAGTGCACGATTCACCTGGATTGGTGGATATATTTTCCACACAGGGTATGATCTTTAGATCCGAAGATGTATCAGAGATGATGAAATTATCGATGTCTTGAAGGCATGTCATGATGAGCCATGTGGTGGACATTTTGCAGACTGCGGAACTGGGCATAAGGTTTTATAGATGGGCTACTATTGGCCCTCAATATTCAAAGATGCAAAGAAGTATGTCCAGGCCTGTGACAACTATCAGAGGATGGGACGACCAGGCCAAGCTGATGAAATTCCCCTACAAACACAAGTGATGATGGAACCTTTTGAGAGATGGGCACTAGATTTTGTTGGCCCCTTCAACCCAAAATCAAAACAGAAAGCTTATATACTAGTTGCAACATACTATATGACAAAGTGGTTAGAAGCACTAGCCTTGCCAAACAAAACCGAGGAAACAATCATTAAATTTCTCTTTGAATTATTTGTACGTTATGGATTACCCAAGGAAGTAATCACTGACAGAGGGTCACAATTTACAACACATAAAATCTCGACCACTCTGCACGATTGTCACATTAAGCATAGATTTACCTTCCCATACCACCCACAGGAAAACGAAAAAGTGGAAAGTACCAATAAAGTCTTGGAGGCAATCTTGAAAAAAACAGTTTCGAAAAACCATCAAAATTGGGCAGCCAATATTCCAAATGCCTTATGAGCCTATCACACAACATGGCATAACAATACTGGCTACTGTCCTTATCACCTAGTCTTTGGAAAAGAACCTATCTTTCCAATTGAATTTGAGATCAAGACTAGACTAAGAATGGCCCAGGAAATTGGAATGGATCTAACTGAAGCACACACACAACTCTTAAAACAACTCAATGAGTTATATGAATAACTCTTGTTTTCCCTTCAACACACAACTGTTATTCAACAAAAGAGAGCTAACCGACACGACAAGCATATCAAGAAGAAAACCTTCCAAAAAGGTGTTTGGGCACTTCTCTATGATTCCAGATTTCAGGATTTCTCTGGGAAATTGCAGACAAGGTGGTTGGGACCACATGAAATCAAAGAAGTCCATGATAATGGAACTGTCAACTTATCTACCATCGACAGGTCTGGTTCTCCTTTTTTGGTAAATGAACATCGACTACGACTCTACCATCAATCGATTTCAAAAGAATCCTTTTTCCAAGAAGTAAGTAATGATCCTACTATTCAGATTTTAGCTGGCCGGGAAGGTAACCCAACAACTTTAGTTCCATGAAATTGTTTTCTTTCCAAAACTTTACATATTTTATATAGTTTTCTTCAAAGATTTGATTGAGTTTTTAGGGTTTTACTTTCTAGGAAAGTCACTATAAAGAGATTTGAAGACTAAAAACTAGAAAAGATGACTGCAATGAATATAGTTAGCACTTTTTTCTGATCGTTATTCAAACTTCAAATTTCTCTTCTCTCACCTTGAAAAATCTATCAAATATAAACCTTGTTTTACACAGGAAATGAATATGTCATGTTCCACAACAAAAAGTCGGGTGACTGTACTAAAAGAATGCGCAGTTGTAGTAAATAGAAAATGAATGCATGACACTACAAACCATCCAATACTTCGATCATTGAATAAAACTACCCATAAAAATTAAATGAATTTAGTTGATGACTAATCAATCCTAGATTCGCTAAAACAAAAATGTTTGCGGGAGGTATCCAATTACTTAATTAGATGGTTAAAAATTTGAACATCATCGTTGTCATTCATTCGAATGTAACAACTGTCATTCCCGTTGTTTGGATTGTTGTTCCCTTTGCGGGTAGTGTCTCTCATTTGAAAGTAACAACTGTCATTCTCTTTGTTGTGATTGTTGTTCCCTTTGCGGGTAGTGTCATTCATTTGAACGTAAAAACTGTCATTCCCTTTGTTGCGATTGCGGTTCCCTTTGCGGGTAGTGTCATTCATTCGAATGTAACAAATGTTTTTCCCTTTGTTGCGATTGTCGTTACCTTTTGTGAGTAGTATCATTCATTCGAATGTAACAACTGTCGTTCCCTTTGCCGCATTCGTCATTCCTTTTTTTTGGGTAGAACTATTCATTCAGAAGAAACAACTGTTGTTCCTTTTTGCGGTTGTTCCTGTTGTTTTTTCTTTCCTTTGAAAGTAATGATTTTTCATCAACAACACGTCCTTATGATACGTTTAGCCACTCCTTTGTGTACGGAATTCACAAACTAATTTTCAGCAACATTACTTCTAATCATCATGGTAACGATCTATCAGTTTCTTTTTGAGGAATATCTAGCATACCTTATCAAATTGTTCATGGATTGATTTTTCTAAATTGTCTTAATATTGTTCATAATACTTAACCACCATAATTCATTTCTTTCCCCTATATATACATATACTTGAATGATAATTTTCCTTCACATCATAATAAGGAGTCTAAGGCACATTTTTTCTTGGAATTCTTACACTTCTTACGCCATCCCAGACTCTTAAGGAGTAGATGAGCCTCCCTTAATAAAGCCTAAAAAAGAAAAAAGGAAAAAAAAAGAAAATAATAATAAAATATATAAATATAAATAAAGAAAATAACCTTCTCCCAAAAAGGATAGGGGGTCTCATCATGAGCCAACCTACCATGATCATAAGATATTAGCATAAGTGACATTCCCACTATGGCTACCACACTAGGGAAATGACCTTTGGCATGTAGCATCAAAGGACAAGAGGTCTCATCACGAGTCGACTTGTTCACTTTGTTACGATATGGTGAGTGGCATTATTGTTATCTGGCCACCAAACTAGGATAGTGGCCTTTTTGGGAAAATAATATTCAAAATATTTATTGAGGATACTGGCCCATCTATGGGTTAAAAAGAAACCTTGTCGAGGCTATGGACACTTGTTAGCAGCAGTGGCTCTTCCTGTGGTATTGAAGTTTATTTTTATATGCTAAGTTTTTATTGTGTTCATAGACTTCCTTTCTTAAAAAAGAGGCTATCATTCCGGTTATATTCAACACAAGGGAAAGTAACAAAGTTATGGCACATGGCATATTTATAAAATGTGAACAAATTTAGACTACTCAAAATATTCTTCCTTAACATATTTGAACATTGGTATTTGAACTTGTACTTCCCACAAAAGGTTTGATTATCATTCATGATTAACATTAAAGTGATTTGAAAGTTATTAATGATCGTTCTCCCAACGATGAAGGTGTAGTAATTATCCCTCACTTGACTGACCGCCATCATTATGTTCACACATATCGATGGTCTAGGTCGACCTTTTCATTTATCAGGGGGTGGATATTCCGCACGATTATTGATAGACCATAATGATTACAATTAATGGGAAAATTTGTATTTCTATATACCATTGTTATTCTGTAATTTTTACCATTTCTAGTAAGGTTTTTCTCACAGGCTGGTCTAACTAAGTTTGTAGTTAGGAACGATAGCTGTGATGACTTGTTTACAGAAGACATGGGTGGCCGAAGCATCCGTCACAAGCCCACATTGATGCAAGTAACCGACCAAGAAAGGGAATTATACATCATCTGGGATGCACACAATACTTTAATAGAATGGAGGGATTCGATGTAAATGTCGCACTAGCATTTTTCCAAAACTCATAGGGGGGAGTCTTAGTAATTCGAGGCATAAAAATACCAATTACTGATGCAATTATAGTTGAGGTAATAGGCCTTACAAACAAATAAGCACAATGGACCAGGAAATACACGACACTCAAGGAGGCTATGGAGTCCTTCGTAGAACTAGGGGAATAATTCGACAAAAAATTGAAAGGCCTCAACCCCTTTGCTCTTAGCAAACCATGGAGGGAGATAGTAGGTGTGATATAGAGATATATCACATGCGATAGGCGATATGACATGTTGAGACCTCACCACCTCAAGCCACTAGCAGTATTAAAACAAATTTCAGTGATAAATTTACCATTCTTTTTTAGTACCATGTTGCATGAAGTTGCCGAAAGGACCCAGAAATCCAAAGACCCTGCCAATGTAATTAGTCATCATGGGTTAGTAAAATTTATAGTAAACAGGGACTTAAACCATACAAAAATAACTTGGGGAGAATTAATTGAACCTGATAGGCCCCTACAAATTGAGCAACCTGAAGTTCACCATGAAATTCCCCCACAGGGAATTGAGGCAACCCAGATAGAAGGAGATAATGCCCAAATTGAAATTCCAGTACCCCAACCTGAAATGGAAGAAAACCTCATTCAGTTGGCAGAAACTCAGAACATGAAGGCAGGAACATCAAAGAAGAAGAGACAGAGAACAATTTCCGTTCCTAAAACCTCCACTGTAAAAAGAAGAAAGGGTAAAAAGATAGCACAACCTGAAAGCACTCAGGAAACTATACAAATAGAACAACCATCACAGGAAGGTCCTGCAGAACATCAAGATGATTTCTTCAAAAGTTATGAAGAAGAGATGGCCCAAGTATTGGGAAATTTAGGGATATCACTTATCAAAGATACATATAGGTCTAGAGAACCCCAAGAACCAACTTCTTCTCATTCAAACCCTGTCTTTGATCTTCCTGATATGGAGATGCCATCTCTTGAAGGAACATAACAACTAGAACCCCAGTTCGACGAGAACAATCCTTTAGAAAAACCAGAGAACCCATAAGATACAGGGAAGAATTTACCAGTTGATCAAGGTGGGGAAGACCTTGAAATTCCCCATAGACAGAAAGAAACAACATGAAAAGGCAATAAAAAAATCAAAAAATTAGAACATGAAAACAAGACATTGAGGAAAAGGGTCAAGAAAATAAAAGTATTAAAACAAAAATTTGGAAGATTGAAATAAAAAATTAACAACTTAGGGAGTAGATGGAATAGGTTGACAAATCCCATAAGGAGAAGAAACCTAAGAGGGCTAGAGTACAGGGAAGAAATCCACTTCCCAGAAGGAAAATTCACACCAATTCTATTGGAACACAAACATAATTGCTTGCTCCTTTGGAAATAGTTGAAATAGAAACTCAGACAGAGGATCCAACAACAATAGAAGCAACTGTTCAAACTGAAGAAGTATTTCACTCCCCTGAACATGATGCCATTATTAAAAGGTTGTAAGTAGAACTAGAACAATCCCAACAAACCCTAACTCAACGCAAAAGTGAAATGGTAACAGTGTTAGAAGATCAGAAAGTCGTCAGAAAAGTCTGAGCCATGTCAAAAACTGATAATGAGACCTTTGCCGAGCTCAACAAAGATAAATAAAAGGTGAAGAAGGTACAGGTCCATATCGATGGAGATTTGGAGCAAATCAAAGAAATTTTCTCTGTTTATTATGATATTTTAGCTTGCAGGGCCCCTACTACTAATTATGCCCTGTTTTTATTAGAACGTTATTTGTTACTAAAAGTAAAATCTATTAGGGTAGGCACACCTTGTGAGTTCACTACTGTTTATAAATTTGTTTCATGTTTTAAAGAACAAGAGGATGGAGTAAAATACTCTCTGTGTGAACTATACCTTCACAACTTCATCCTAGAAGAAAACATAAAAGAGAACCCCAATCCATTCACTGGGGATATCCAGTTTTAGGAATTCTTGTCTTTTGCCAAAAATCAAACCAGGTGGGCTAAAACACATAAGGTCTTCATGAAAAGGGAGAATGGAATAGACCTATGGATTAGAGGGGAACCTCCTAAATCCTTTGATACCATTATGCAACACAGAACATTCATGAAGAGGGAGAAGGTTGTAGAATCTTTAGCTCCCATCTATGGACATGTTGTACATTCAGGTCTACAGTATTTTAGAGAGATTAAAGAAGAAGCCCTTTTTGCTGCCAAATTAAGATGGAATGTCTCTTCAAATGAAGTCAATAACAAAGAACCATTTGGTTTCAGAAATTTTCAAGCAAATACTATCAGGTTAGAGAGGTATCCCAAGATAATCATGGATGAAGGGAATTCCTGGATTGGATGCAAGTACAGTCCTCCCATTATTGGGTATTCTCCAGAGGGTTATCAAAGTGATTATGAAATTCGTAAGAAAAGGGAAGATGTTTCTTTTGAAGAGCTTAAAGGTAAGAATGGGTTCCGAAGACCTAGAGAAGAGACCTCTCCACCCTTCAATATCACTTCTTTGCATATAAACTCTCTTGTTGCATGAGGACATGCAAAAAGGTAAGCTGGGGGGTATGTTGAGTTGAGAAAAAAAGGTATAAATATTCTCCTTATTACTATGTTTTGTGATATATTCTTTGTTGAATTTTCTATTAATTTGAAGTAATTAGGGAAGAAAATGGTTAAAAATTATTTAGGAAATATTATTGAATGATATTAGATATTTTCTGAACTTTGGTTTGAATTGCTTTTATTTTATTGTAGAAATGGAAAATTGTTGTTAACTCAAGATAGTTAAGAAGATCATGACAATGAACATGCCATTGAATATCGAATAAATCAGGCACAAAATGGTTCAAAGGAAGATTGACTCTTTATCTTGCAATATTTATAAATAATAAAAGAAATCCTGAGGATCTCTCGATAACCAGGATAGGTTAATTTACTTATATCATTGTAATATATAAAGGATAGTGAACAATATAGAGATAACCAAGAAATTTAACCAAGCATTCAGATCTCTTAATTTTTGACATTCTGTACAACAATCCATTGTAAATGATTTATTAGTTATGGAATTAATGAAATCTTCAAGCGTTTTGATCATTTCTGCATACTGAGTCTTTCGTAGTAGTATATTCTGAAGACCGTGGGCCCAATCAGAAGGAGTTATTGTCTCATCTGTAATCGTATCAATTATGTTATAATTTTGTGATTTGAATTTTCTTTCAAAACAGTTAGATAGACTTGATAATGTTTTGATTCTTTTATGAATTGGTTATGTTGTCCCATTTGTAGAGAATAGATGTTCCATTTGAAGATTGTCGATTGTTGTTCCATTTCCAATTGCTATTAGTTTATTTCTTGTGAATTCCTTTAATTTTCTCATACATTGTTCCTTTTATCAAATTTTCATTTGTTGTTCCTTTCATTTAATTCACATTTGTTGTTCCTTCTTAAATATTCAGTAATTCATTGATCCTTTCTAGTATATTAATTAATCATTCAGATATTGATTCATTAAAGTGTTTTCACAGATTAAATTATTGTTTCTTGGATAAATAAATTCAGTAAATTGATTGATGCTTTGATTCATGGTGTGTTATTGTTTAGATTACAATTTTTTTGAGTGAGTTATTATTTTCGGAGTTTTTAATGAATGCATGAAGAACTTGATTATTGCAGTAATTTAGATAGACTCAGATTTTCTTTAGCTGAAATATCTACACGATTTAAACCTCTATGACTATCTGCATAGACTTTGCTGAAATTATTGAAAGAGAAGATGAATCCTTGTTTGATAAATTAATGTTAGACTAAGGTTGTTTTTAGGACATGTTTAGAGACCAACAACCATATAAAGACTCCTAGACATCTAATGAGTTGGTGAGTGAATCATCAAAACCTTATAGGATTTTGTTCACTATTGAGGACTTGGATTACTGGTTGGATTATCCACATGATTTAGGGAATATATCCTCTTCTACTTGTGAGAGTTGACATTCCAATAATTCTAAATATCCATAATATTTCCCCCCTAATACATTGTAGTCCTCTTTCTCTCAAGAATTGATGTCCAAGGCAAGTGAGGTTGCCCCTCTACCAAGGATGTATTGGGAACTAAAGATGAAACTGCCTAGCTACCAAACTGTTGAGTAGGACCAGATCTATTAATACAATAACCACTTATACTTGAACCTGATCCACCATAGTCAAAACCACTAACCCCACCACTAGATCCACTATGCACAATGCCACCTACTCTAAAACTGGCACCACCACTTGAGAAACCACTTCCCATAACATTTGCACCCCCTAAATAGACACCACGACCAACACATCTCTTTAGGGACATATAAAAAATCCATGCTCTTGATCCCTATGAAGGATGGGTCACATAAGCACAAGTACTCATAGAATTCTCTAGCTTGGGTTTTTGAAGAGGGAAATCATCAATCAAATAATCTTGTGCCTAGATAGAAAATAAAATATTCAACAAGTTGAGATACTATTTTTGTTGTTGTTTGATTCAATCAATAGTTTATATAGAAATGAACAAGGGGAACTTTGGCTTCAATTCCACCTCCACACACACATGGGTTCACTCAAAATAAGTTATGGCAACCATTAGGGATGATAACTTTAACAAACCAACGCGTAGAAAAATAAAAAAAAACACACATATCTACTAAAAGGGACGAGAACTCTAACCAAAGTGGATATGGAAGGGAATTACTAATGTTCCAAGTACCATACTATAGCGCTTGGAAAACTGCAACATCTGAGTTAAACAACATGAAAACATATTTTGAACCCAAACCATAGTAGGATTTTAAGCATGTACCTTATGTTATCGGACTAATCGGTAAGTGCGGACACAAATAGATCTCCCTAGTTTCACCCTGAAACTAGAACAAAACAAAACATAATATAAAAATTTCTGTAAGTTTTAATTATCAAGCATACTAACTAATGAGAGATAAATGACATACCTTTTAAACATCATTTGTCCTCGCTAGTGTCATCCTTGCTCCATTCCAAGGCTTATGGGATGTTGAACCTGTAAAAAGACACAAGCCAACGAAGTGAAAGAAACAAATCATACTCAAAAAAACCTATGTATGTGATCAAGGAGTCATACAATAAAATAAGACCAATTTTATGGGAAAGAAATATATTACTGTATTAAAGAATGTGGAATAAATATACAACCAGATGCCTTGATGTTGTCAAGTTCCTTTGAACCGTTCCTTGCTTCCCACACACTTCTACTCCAAGGATTCTGAGATCAACAATCTATCTTGACAAAGTAAATCTCAAAGCCACAAAAATTACTAAATCTCACACCAAAATCTAGCCAACTCAATCCAAGCTAACTATCTCAAGCCAAATTTCCAATCTCAATCCAATCTAACTTTCTCCATGAGAGCTCCTATCCTTTTATAAGGTGAGGAGGTTAGGATGATCCCGCTAAATCAGAAAAGAGAGTAAGATCCAAACCAATTGGAGGCCACCTCACCATAGAAGATTCTCCTTCTAGAAGCATCGCGAAGATGTTGTTTTTTACCACGTACGAAAATCGTCGCACCCCTAAAACTGAGCAGAGTGTGACAACGTCATAGGACAAGTATAGTAAAACATGCGACGATTTGGGATCATCACACCCCTAGAAATGGATAGGGTGCGATGGTCCTCCTTACTAGGGTTTTTACAAAGGAAAATATGATTTCATCTCTCAGGTAAAGTTCTTCTCCCTTCTTTCCTCAGGAATTCAGGCCATTGATCCATCTGAAGACAAAAGATAGGTTTACATCATTAACGGTCATAAGGGATAGCAAAAATAATGTGTAACACCTTGTCCTCTCATTTCAAATAGAACCAACAATTGAAATTAACCTCATATGGCATGTGATATAAAAAGAATATAATGAGTACTAGAGTCTCCAATTTCTTGTGACTATTATATACCAATATTATGGGCCCTCTGCGCCCCCCCCCCCCACCACCCCTATAACTACACTATAGTGACCCTCAAAATCATTCTTGTTGTAGAAAGGAATAAGTTGAAGTTGAAAATATCTAGAGGGGGTGGGACATCATTTTACATGGATGATAGAGAAGGGATATTGGTCTCCTTAAGCATGGGAACCACATGCGGCTACATTGGAATTTCACTAAAGGATGGATTTACTTCTCTCATCATTAATACCTCACTTGCAACCACCAAAATTATTTTTCCATTCAACACTACAATCCATATACCCTCAACTTATGGAGTATCACCCTCTAGGAATAGAGGATTGGTGAGATGAAGAATTGAAACAATAAAGGTTGTTGAATCCCAGAGGAAGACACTTAAATTATCAACTAGGAAAATTGTAGAATTATGAAGTCTTGTGAAAAATTTATGAAACCTTCAAGGTTAAGAGGATATGTAATTAATTTTGTATCGTTTTGTTTTAAGGAATGAAAACTACCTATGTTATATGTGCATCTTTCCTACAACAAGGTTTGAGTGTTTTGTAACATAATTAATTTAGGCATAAAATTCCTTCGGCTCATCAATTGATGCTACAAACTCTATAACTCCTTTAAATTGAAATTGATACATGATTCAAAACTCAATGCTATGAAAAATAAACAAATTTCTAAAGAGTAAATTCAATGATATGGAAATAAACCTAATTTATTGTTCACTAAACATAAAAAAAATCCTCTTTCCAATCACATGTTCATGGTATGCTCACAAAATGATAATAACAACAATACAAATATTCTAACTATGGAACTGAAAAAACAACACAATGAAATACAAATGTAGATGCAAAGAAACATATAAAGATGCATTCACCAGCAACCTCTTCGATTAGTCCCTACTTGCGGAGGAATGATAAATCCATTCTTAAAGAACATATATTATCTTAGAAAAATAATAGTCTTTTATTTCATCAACAAACTTCAAGATCACAAACTCAAATCTATAGCATTTTAACCCTAGTTGAATGAAACTTCAAAATCTACCGTTGTTTACCCTAACTTTAGTTGTAGATGAGAATATTTATACCAAATAGGCTTTGGATTTCTTGGATTTGTCAAGGAAATTCAATTATTTATACTAACTGTCTTACCCATAGAATCATTAAATTCCTTTACACAAGTTATTGTTGAGGAATGGGATTTTGGGGTACATGATCCTCCTTTGTTGTTGGAATGGATGGCCTACTAGATATTTTCATGGCGACTCTTCCTCTTGGTCAACTACCTTGATGGGTTGTTGTGGAGTGTGTGTCCATTCTCCATCATATTAGGTTGAAGAGTTGTGAAATGCGCACTTATTTAGCCTCTTTTGTCTTCTTGTTCAGGTTGCAAGGGCTAGTAAACCCTATGTGCCCTAATTTCCTACTAACTGTAGTGTTGTCTTACTTTTCTACCTAATGATCATGTAAAACTACAAAATAGAATGGATGTTGTCACCCACTAAATTTTATCTTTTATGTAGGTAGGACAAGTGTTACTGGTAGACATCTAATGTTGACGAAAAATAACTAAAAAAACCTTTAGGCAGTGATAATGGTCAAGGCTATGGAAAACAAAAAATAATCAATGGATAGATCATTATCCCCTACTCATCAGTGTGAAGGAAAACCAAAGCATATTCATATAACAACTTATTAAATACCACCAAAATATCCATAATAATTAATTAATAAACAAACTACCAATGGATACAAACTTGGTTAGTTGAGTAATTATCAATCTCAATAATGGACAAAAATCAATATTCTTAAGAGGTAAATGAATATACATGATGAATAAGATCGACCAATTTAGGATCTTATCGTACCCTTAAATGTAGATGTTTGTAAGTCCTCATTCAAAAAGGGATAAAAATTTGAAGGCAATGCTACTAAGGAATAAGTCTGTAATATTCCAGATATAAAAAGTATGCAGAACAGAAAAAATGATAGAAGTGGTAGATGAACAAAAATATAACCAGAAAAACACCACAATAATACCAAAATGATACCAAAATAACACCAGAAAGAGCACTTTGATTACTGAGAGAAATATTCACTTGCCTCTTCGAGGGGGAAACCTCCAGCAGAGCAGAGCTCTATTACAATAATATCCAAGACAAATTTCTCATACCCTCGACTCCTATTTATACTAAATATGTCTATGAAAAGAACCATCTAGAGGAAGATACTTCTATAAGAAAAAGATTCTATTAGGTTTTCTTACATTCGACTTATTCTTCCTTATTGCTAGGCCTTATTAGTATTGACCTTTATTACATCAAAATATAATATTCTACCTACGTGAGGGGTTAGGTCCATAAAATGTCCTCCCCCTTCACAATAACCTTGTCCTCAAGGCTTGAGATGTGGAAATTGTTGCAAAATGGTAGCTGGTTCCCAAGTGGCATCTACTGGGTTTGTATCTTTCCACTGGAATAACACTTCCTTGATGTTTCGATGATGCAGTTGACACTCATGTTGGTCCAAAACTGCTTGTGGTTGTAGCCAAATGGGTCCTTATTCATCCAACTCGGGAAGGTTGGTTTGAGTTTGGCACTTAGTTCCAATCACCTTCTGTAAGAAGTAAACATGAAAAACAGGATGTAGCTTAGAATGACTAGGCAAAGCTAACTGATAGGCCACCTATACCACACGCTTGAGAATGATATAAGGAACATCAAATTTGGGCTCCAGTTTCTGACAATGGTCAACCTTGAGGGAATTTTGCTTGCAAGGTTGCAGTCGAAGAAACACTTGATCCCCTTTTGCAAATTGATGATCAGAGCGACCTTGATTTGGTTGTTGCTTCATGAAATTCTAGGTCATGACCAAATTCTCTTTGAGGGTACAAAGAATAGCCTCTTGAACTGTAAGTGTTTGGTCAACCACCTGGACCTTCAAGACACCTGGTAAATATGCGAGAACTGAAGGTGGATTTTGGCCATATATCACTTCAAAAGGAGTCATGCAGGTAACTGTATGGTATGAAGTGTTGTACCACCATTCATCTAGTGGTAACCATTGAACCCATTGATTTTTCTTTTCCGATGCAAAACACCTCAAATATGTTTCTAAACACTTGTTGACAACTTTAGTTTGACCATTAGTCTGGGAATGATATGTAATTGGGTGCCTTGTAGCTTGAACAATTATTTCCAAAAATTGTTGGTGAAAGTTGGGTCGCGATAAAAAAAAATAGAATGTGGCATGCTATGAAGCTTGAATACTTGATCCATGAAAATTTGAGCCACCATAGATGTTGTAAATGGGTGTTGAAGAACACAAAACTGAGCATATTTGGAAAGGCGATGACTGATTTATTTCCCAATTTAGGTAAGCCTACAATAAAATCCATAGAGATATCCTGCCAAATATCAGGTGGAATCAGAAGCGGTTGTAGTGTGCCATGAGATTTGACTATTTCTCCCTTACTGCATTGACACACATCACATTGAACCACAAAATTACGAACTTCCTATTTCATACCATCCCAGAAAAAAGAATGTTTGACCCTGTCATAGGTTTTGGTAAACCCGGAGTGCCCAACTATGGGTGTAGCATAAAGCTCAAAAAGTACCATGGATTTAAGTTTTGACTGTTTACTTAAATACAAACAACGTTTGTATCGAATATCATCATGGAGCCAAGAGTACCCTGGGGAAACTGGATAATTGGACTGCAATTGTTGTATCAGATGTAGACTTTTGGGATCGTGTAGCCATTCCTGGTGAATAGCTTGGAGCCAATCTGGTACAATGAAGGAGAGAGAAAAAAGGGACCCTTCATCTTCATATTTTCGAGAAAGTGCATCTACAACCACATTGTATTTTCCTTTCTTGTAAATGATCTCATAATCATATCCAAAGAGCTTAGTCACCCATTTTTGTTGCTCTGGGGAGGAAATGCATTGTTCAAGAAAATACTTGAGGCTTTGATGATCTATCTTAATTTGGAAGCATTTCCCCAATAGATAAGGGCACCAAATATCAATGACATGTAGAATAACCAACATTTCCTTTTCATAGATAGATTTTCCCAAATTTCATTCAGACAATTGTTTGCTGGTAAAGGCTAAAGGCCGACCCTCTTGCATAAGGATAATGCCAATTCCTTTCCCTGAAGCATCACATTCCAAGACAAAGGTCTTCATGAAATCAGGAAGGGCCAAGACTGGAGTGGTGCACATGGCCATATTCAAGGTTTGAAAATCTTGAGCAACTGCTGGAGTCCAAGTGAAAGAATTCTTTTAAAGGAGTGCAGTGAGAGGTGCTGCAATCTTTCCATAATTCTTAACAAACTTGTGATAATAACCTGTTAAGACCAGAAATCCATGCAATCTTTTGAGAGTGTTTGGGTGAGGTCAGTCTTGCATATCTTTAGTCTTTTTAGGATCCACCTTGATGCCATCCTTGCCAATAAGATGACCCAAGTACTTGACTTTCGAGGTGCCAAAAGCACATTTAGATTTTTTCAGGAAAAGTTGGTGTTGAGAGAGTAGATTGAGAACTTGATCCACATGAGCCAGATGGTCTGTCCAGGTTTTTCTATAGATGGGGATATGATCAAATAAAAATAAGACAAAGTGACAAAGAAAAGGATGGAAGACATGATTCATGAGGCTTTGGAAAGTGGAGGGATAATTACACAAGCCAAAGGGAATGACCAAAAAATCATAGTGGCCCTCATGAGTTCTAAAGGCAGTCTTAGGAATGTCTTCCTCTTTCATATGGATCTGGTGTTAGCCAGAATGAAGATCAAGATTAATAAATAACTGGGTGCCACTCAATTCATCCAAGAGGTCATCAATGACAGGAATGGAGAATTTGTCTTTAATGGCGGGTTTGTTGAGGGCTCAGAAGTCAGTACACATGCGCCAAGAACCTTCTTTCTTAAGGACCATGACCACAGGAGAAGAGTAGAGGCTCGTACTAGGGCGGATAACACATGCGTTAAGCAGTTCTTGAACCATTTTCTCAATTTCATTTTTTTGGGAAAAGGGGTGACGATAGGGACAGATATTGGGAGGAATGTTTCCTCGGACAAGGGGAAAGGAATGATCAAGAAAACCATAGGAAAGACAGAGTCCCTGGGGAGTGGAAAAAACCACTTGATGTTTAGAGATGATGGATTGGAGGTCCTGCGACACAGAGGGTGTCTCAGTTTCTTGTATGGCATGGAGTTGGGAAATAACACCAAAATGACATTTTTTGAGCATCTTTTCCATGCGATGGGAACTAATGATCTCAGGGGAACCGACATTGATGCCTTGGAACTTATATTGTTGGCCCTCCTAGTCAAATTGCATGGTTAATTCCTTAAAATCCATGAGAATGGGACCCAAAGTCCTTAGCTAGTCTACATCCAACACAATGTCACAACTTCCCATGTCAATAGAAAACGTATGATATTTCAGGTGGTAGTCACCAATTTGGAGACGCAAATTTTCACAACGCCCTCCACATTTCATGGACTTTCCATTGGCAATCATGATTTGGAAATTATTGACGTAACATATATAGCAATTAGTTTCTTGGGAAATGCGACGATGAATAAAATTATGGGTGCTTCCATTATCAACAATAATGATGACCTTCCTATGCTGGATGTAGTCAATTAGCTTGAGGGTTTGGGGAGTAGAGAAGCCAATGAGATCATTTAGGGAAATGACTGGTTTGACTTCGGGTGGGTCTAAGGGAGAGGTTATGTCACTGGGTTCAGGTGACATCGACACAAGGGGAGCTTCAACATTCTCTTTTGAAACATCCTCCAAGATGAACATAAAAAGATTTTGTTCCTTACACTTGTGTCCCAAAAAATATTTGTCATCACAATTATAACAAAGGCCTTTGAGTTGGCCTTCAGCCATTTTGGCCCTGGTCAATTTTTGGATCTTGAGTGGGGTAGAAGGAGGAGTGGGATTTACTGGTTTACTGTGAGGAATAAAAGAGGGTTTCCAGTTTTGAGAAGAGACAACATGTTGTGCTTCCTTATATATTTTAGTAGCCTCCACCAAAATCTGAGGCCAAGGCATGAGGACATGGGAACGGATCTCATCCTTGAGGCCACTGATAAAACATTATTGGAAAAAATCATCAGACATGCCCTCTGTACGAAAGTCTAGTCGCTAAAAAGTAGCTATAAAGTCTTCCATTGTTCCAGATTGTTTCAACTTTGTCAAACAACCTAAATGGTTGGTGTCATTGTCAAAGCGTTCATAAATATCTAACACAAAGTGTGTCCAAGCAACATACCCTTGATGGACAATTTTTCTCCATTGCCACCATTGCCAACGTTCTTGATCTAGATGGAGAACACCATACCAGAGTCTGTCCAAGTCATTTATATTGTTGTACAAAGAGAAATAATGTTCCATTTGAGTTACCCAACCAGTAGGATCCGAGCCATCACATTTGGTCACATCTACATGCAGAAGGCGTAGGTCATGTTGAAAGTGATGGGGATGAAAATTATGGGAATGAGACGAAGTTTCAGCTTCGGTATGCAAAGTGTTGATACTAAGAGGGGGGTGAATTAGTATCAAGTACAATTTAAAACTTTTTTCAACTTATACTTAAACCATTCAACTATATCCAATGAGCAATGAACAATAGTATAAGAGTTACACCAATACACCACAATACACCATGCACAATATATGAGAAATAATCAATAGTTA
>ML806937.1:173422-187665 GCA_009831015.1 Picea engelmannii | reverse complement strand
TCTGATCCTGTAGATAATATTACTCAATGTATTTTCTGAAACTCCTCCAATTTTCACTCCTTGAATCCTCCCCAAAAAGAGGTTATAGAAAGAATGGTAGACTTTATTCAATTCTGGTCTATTCAGGAGAGTGAACTTGCACATAATGCCCTATGATCAATAATCAAATTACTATTTTGAAACTCACACAAAAGAAACTATAGTCCGTACTCTTTCCAATGAAAATTTTCCAACTTCATTTGGATTCTCGATGAATAAGTTATGACATTTTTACTTGGAACACCTGCTTATTGACTAGATTCAGGACTGGTCACAAACCCTATCTTCCACAGAGTGTATCTCCATAATTATAGTGAATCAAGAGCTGAAATTTTTACCATAGGTACCTTGATATGTCTTCTCAATACCATAGCTATTTCACCATCTGAATCCTTCTAGAAAAAAAGTTATATCAAAAATGGTAAGATGACCTGAAAATAACATACCTTAGAACACATCACCAAAAGACTTCATCGTCCCTTGAAATCCGGCCTTGTTTTCTTCTTATTACCTCTGAAATTCGACTTGTATCAAATGATTGTATAATGATGTTTATTTATACCATTTATTTCACTTCCTTTTAACATTAGGGCCGACCTAACACTTTCTTATTTTGTAATTCTTTTCTTTAATTATCTTCAGGGCCTACATGTACTTCCTTCTTCAATTCACTTTGTCATCTTCAAAAATTCATTTCTCCTCAACCATGAGGATCCACGTGATGTGACACATACTACCAGAAACAACATGATGTATACTATCCATCCATGGGTGTTGTATCTACATGTTCATTTTCCTTCATGTCCAAATACCTTCATCAATCTTGCGGTCCAAAACCCATGACTAGGGTTGACATTAATGACAACAACCAATCTTCCAACACAAAGGTGTGTCAGATAAAGGGGGATATGTAGGGATATACAACTTGGTGTAGATCATCAAAGAAGAATATTCAAGCTGGGTAGTAATGTCTTGTTTGGGGTCTTCTTTGAGTTCCTTGATTGAGGCGACAATAGAGGAATGCATGTTTTTATTGATGGTGGAAATATTGGCACTGAGCTGTCTCACTTCTTGTGGGGTTTATGTGAAATTATATTGCAAGGTATTGAAGAGAGCTTCCAAGTCTTGGCTATAGGTCTGGGCCATGATGACGAGGGAACCGAAAAGGGGTGGGTGGGGTAAAAAAAATTGCTGAAAAATGATAGGTATGAATGTGATAAGGGAGAAAATATAATTCCAATGGAATAGGTATCAAATAATGGTGCAACAAAATCCAGACTTTTTTTTTTTTTTACACCTTCGGAGTTATACTCTGGTCTAAAGAATACTGTAGTGAAGAAATTCCCAAATTCTTAATCAAGAACAAATGTGTAGTGATTTGGAAACTCGAACATAGTTGCGTAGAAATAGATCTTGTTTGTTTTATTTTTTTTTTTCTGTCCCCAAGGGTTAGGTATTCAAGGGTTCTACAGACAAGGGTTTTCCCTGTGCTATAGCTCTCTGATATATGTGCAGGGTCCAATAGTAGTACTCGAACCAATATCTTAGGGAACCAACTAAGGAGGCTAGACTTATGACTTAGCCGTACTACCCAAATACCCAGGTACTAGAGAGTATCTTCCTGCGTGCTGTTCTTGGTGACACTATAGCAGTTAGGTGGTCGATCAGTTTATCTAAAGAGGGCTTCAGGAAATATAGGCCAATCCTTATAAAGGTGTTTTATGAATCACTACCACTCGAAGGGGTACCAACAGGGGTTACAAGGGTTGCCAACAGATGTGCGCTTACCTACCACTTGCATTTATTGCATGTATGAATCCCCGATCACGGGTTTATGCGCGTAACGACAGATCTCTGTAGCTTAAAGACACTAGAATATGTTTCTACCCTAAAAACAAATTTACCCACAATTTTCTGCCGAGGAAAGTGCTCTGATACCACTTGTAATATTCCAGATATAAAAAGTATGCAGAACAAAAAAAATGCTAGAAATGGAAGATGAACAACAATATAACCAAAACAATACCACAATGATACCAAAATGATACCAGAATAATACCAGAAAGAGCACTTTGATTACTGAGAGCAATGTTCACTTGCCTCTTCGAGGGGGAAACCTCTAGCAGAGAAGAGCTCTATTACAATAATATCCAAGAAAAAGTTCTCATACCCTCGACTCCTATTTATACTAAATATGCCTATGAAAAGAACCATCTAGAGGAAGATCCTTCTATAAACATAAGCTTCTATTAGGTATTCTTACATTCGACTTATTCTTCCTTATTGCTAGGCCTTATTAATATTGACCTTCATTACATCGGAATATAATATTCTACCTACGTGAGGGGTTAGGTCCCTAACAAAGTCATGTATGTATCTCCTATTATTGACTGGTGTGTTACCCCCCTCTCACCTAGGGGTAACTAGAAGAGATCCTTTTTCATGATCCACATTACAAACAATAATCCCAAATATGATGACCAAAATTGCAAGATACCAGATATAATAAATATGTAGAACATAAATAAAATGCTAGAAATGGTAGAATAACAGTAATATAACTAGCATGATCTCCACAATAACACATAAATGATATAAGAACAACAACATAAATAGCACTTTGATTCAGAAAGAAATGTTCACGGGCCTCTTTGAGGGGGAAACCTCTAGTCGAGTAGCACTCTTTTACAATAATCTCCAAGATAGGGTTTTCATACCCTCTACCCTTATTTATACTAAATATGTCTATCAAGAGAAGCATCAAGAGGAAGATCCTTCTAGAAGTGGAATCTTCTATTAGGTTTTCTTACATCTTCCTTATTCTATTTTATTGAAAGGCATTATTAATATTGACCTTTATTACATTTGAATATATTGATCTACCTATGTGCAGGTTAGGACCCTAACATGTCTGCCCCCTTAAAACAACCTTGTCCTCAAGGCTCGAGATGTGGAAATTGCTGCAAAATGGTAGCTGGTTCCCAAGTGGCATCCGCTAGAGTCGTATATTTCCACTAGAATAGCACTTCCTTGATGGTTCTCTGACACAGGCGACGCTCACGCTGGTCCAAAACTGTTTCTGGCTGTAGCCAAGTGGATCCTTCTTCAACTAACTCTGGAAGGTTGGTTTGAATTTGGCACCTAGTTCCAATCAGCTTCTTTAAGCATGAAACATGAAAAACAGGATGTAGCTTCAACTGATTAGGTAGAGCTAACTGATATGTGACTTGTCCCACATGCTTGAGAATTGTATAAGGAACATAAAATTTGGGCGCTAGCTTCTGACAATGCTCGACCTTGAGGGAAGTTTGCTTGTATGGTTGCAGTCGCAGAAACACCTGATCCCCTTCTGTAAATTGACATTTAGAGCGACCTTGATTTGCTTCTTTCTTCATGCGATTCTGTGCCATGACCAAGTTCTCTTTAAGGGTACGAAGAATATCCTCTCAAACTGTAAGTGTTTGGTCAACCGCCTGGACCTTCGAGGTACTCGGTAAGTATGAGAGAACTGAAGGTGGCTTCTGTCCATATACCGCTTCAAAAGGAGTCATGCGAGTAGTTGTATGGTAGGAAGTGTTGTACCACCATTCGGCTAGGGGTAAACATTGAGCCCACTGATGTTTTTTTTTAGAGGCAAAACACCTCAGATATGTTTCCAAACACTTGTTGACAACTTCTGTTTGACCATCAGTCTGGGGATGATAAACTGTGTTGAGATGCAATTGGGTGCCTTGTAGCTTAAAGTTCTTGTCAAAAATTGCTTGTGAAAGTTGGGTCACGATCATAAACAATAGAGTGCGACATGCCATGAAGCTTGAATACATGGTCCATGAAAATTTGAGCCACCATGGATGCAGTAAATGGGTGTTGAAGAGCGCATAAATGAGAATACTTGGAAAGGCGATCCACAACCACCATTATGACTAATTTGTTCCCCAATTTGGGTAAGCCGGTAATAAATTCCATAGAGATATCCTTCCAAATAGCAGGTGGAATTGGAAGCGGTTGGAGTGTGCCCAGAGATTTGACTATTTCTCCCTTGTTGCATTGACACACCTCACATTCAGCGAAAAAATTACGGATGTCTTGTTTCATACTATCCTAGAAAAAAGAACGTTTGACCCTGTCATATGTTTTGGTGAACCCTAAGTGCCCCGCTATGGGTGTAGCATGAAGCTCAAAAAGTACCGTGGATTTAAGATTTTATTGTTTACTTAAATACAAACGGCCTTTGTATCGAAGCTCATCTTGGAGCCAACAGTGCCCTGGGGGAGCTAGAGCATTGGTCTGTAATTGTTGGATTAGATGCAAACTTTTGGGATCTTGAAGCCATTCCTGGTGCACAGCTTGTAGCCAATCTGGTACAATGAAGGAAAGAGAAAAAAGGGATCCTTCTTCTTCATATTTTTGGGATAGTGCATCCGCCACTACATTATCTTTTCCCTTCTTGTAAATGTTCTCATAATCATATCCAAAGAGCTTAGTCACCCATTTTTGTTGCTCCTGGGAGGAAATGCGTTGTTCCAAAAAGTACTTGAGGCTTTGATGGTCGATCTTAATTTGGAAGCGTTGCCCCAAGAGATAAGGGCACCACAGATCAACAACATGCAGAATAGCCAACATTTCCTTTTCATAAATGGGTTTGCCCAGATTCCTTTCAGACAATTGCTTGCTGGTGAAGGCCAAAGGTTGACCCTCTTGCATAAGGACAACGCTAATTCCTTTCCCTGAGGCATCACATTCCAACACAGAGGTCTTTTTGAAATCATGAAAGGCCAGAACCAGAGTGGTGCACATGGTCGTCTTCAAGGTTTGAAAAGCTTGAGCAGTGACTAGAGTCCAAGTGAAAGAGTTCTTTTTGAGGAGAGCAGTGAGAGGTGCTGCAATATTTCTGTAGTTCTTAACAAACTTGAGATAATACCCTGTTAAGCCCAGAAATCCATGCAAGATTTTGAGAGTATTTGGGTGTGGCCAGTCTTGCGTAGATTCAATCATTTTTGGATCCACCTTGATGCCATCCTTGCCAACCATATGACCCAAGTATTCTACTCCTGAGGCACCAAAAGAACATTTAGACTGTTTCAGGAAAAGTTGGTGCTGAGAGAGTAGTTGGAGAACTTGATTCACATGAGTAAGATGATTTTTCCACGTTTTTATATAGATGAGGATATCATCAAAGAAAACTAAGACAAAATGACGGAGAAAGGGATGGAAGACATGATTCGTGAGGCTTTGGAAGGTGGAGGGGGAATTTCACAAGTCAAAGGGCATGACCAAAAAATCATAGTGGCCCTCATGAGTGTGAAAGGACATCTTGGGAATGTCTGCCTCTTTCATATGTATCCAGTGATAGCCTGAGCGAAGATCAAGTTTAGTAAAGAATTGGGCACCATTCAATTCATCCAGGAGGTCATCAATGATAGGAATGGGAAATTTGTCTTTAATGGTCAGTTTGTTGAGGGCACAGAAGTCAGGACACATTCTCCAAGAACCTTCTTTCTTCAGGACCATGACTACAGGAGAAGAGTAAGGGCTCGTACTAGGGTGGATAACACCTGCATTAAGCAGTTCCTAGACCATTTTCTCAATTTCCTTTTTTTGTGAAAAGGGGTGGCGGTATGGACGGATATTGGGAGGAAGACTTTCGGGTACAAGGGGAATGGAATGATCATCAACACTACATGAAGGAGGGAGTCCTTGGGTAGTGGAAAATACCATTTGATGTTTAGAAAGGAGGGCTTGGAGGTCATGCGGCATCGAGGGTGTCTCTATTGCTTGTATGGCATGGAGTTGGGCAATGACACCAGAATGACATTTTTTGAGCAGCTTTTCCATGCGATGGGAACTAATGACCTCAGGTGAACCAACAGTGATGTCTTAAAATTTATATTGGTGGCCTTCCTGGTCAAATTACATGGTTAATTCCCTAAAATCCATGAGAATGGGACCCAAAGTTCTTAGCTAGTGTGCACCCAACACAATGTCACAACCACCTATGTCGATAGAAAACATATGGGAATATAGGTGGTAGTCACCGATTTGGAGACACACATTTTCATAGCGCCCTCCACATTTCATGGAACCACCATTGGCAATCATGATTTGGAAATTGTTGACAACATGGATGTAGCAATGAGTTTCTTGGGAAATGAGGCGATGAATAAAATTATGGGTGCTTCCACTATCAACCAGAATGATGACCTTCCGATGATTGATGTAACCAATTAACTTGAGGGTTTGGGGAGTAGAGAAGCTAGTGAGATCATTGAGGGAAATGACAGGTTCTACTTCGAGAGGGTCTGAGGGAGGGGTTATGTCCATGATTTCAGGTGACTCAGACATAAGGGAGGTTTCAACATCCTCTTCTGAAATACCCTCAGATATGGCCATAAAAATCTTTTGTTCCTTACACTTGTGGCCTGTGAAATATTTTTCATCACAATTATAACAAAGGCCTTTGAGTTGACATTCATCCATTTCAGCCCTGGTCAATTTTTGGATCTTTAATGGGGTAGAGGGAGTAGTGGGAGTGACGGGTTTAGGGTGAGGGATAAAGGAGGGTTTTTGGTTTTGAGAGGATACAACCTGTTGTGCTTCTATAGCTCTTTTAGTATCCTCCACCCAACTCGAGGGTCGAGCCATGAGGACATGGGCCCGAATATCCTCCTTGAGGCCACTGATAAAACACTCTCGAAAGAAAGAATTAGTCATGCCCTCTGTTCGAAAAGTCAGGCGCTCAAAGGAAGCTATGAAGTCTTCTAATATTCCAGATTGTTTCAACTTTGTCAAATGAACCAAATGGTTGGTGTCTGTGTCAAAGCATTCATAAAGCTCAGTCACAAATTGGATCCAAGCAATATACCCTTGACAAGAATCTTTTCTCCATTGCCACCATTGCCAACGTTCTTGATCTTGATGGAGAACACCATACCAGAGTTTGGCCAAGTCATCTGTGATGCGATATAAAGAGAAATAATGTTCCATTTGGGTTACCCAACTAGTGGGGTCCGAGCCATCAAATTTGGTCACATCCACCTGTGGAAGGCGTAGGTCACGTTGAAAGTGATGGGGCTGAAAGGTATGGGAATGGGAGGAATGTTCGCCTTCGGTCTTTGGAGGTGCTTCAGAGAAAGGGTCATCTGTAGGGATCTTCAGTTTATTGCAGAGTGAGGCAAAGACATATATAAGCTGGGTGGTTATTTTTTGTTTGACTTCCTCCATTGAGGACTGCATGGTTGTATTTATGGTTGTATTGATGGATGAATCAATGGAGGAAACAATAGCACTGAGTTGTTTCACTTCTTTTTGGGTCTCGAGGAAACCAGATTGCAAGGTGTTGAAGCGAGTTTCTAGATCTTGGCTACGGGTAAGGGCCATGTGGATGGGTGAACTGAAAAGGGGTAGGCGAGGTCAAATTTTTTTCCAAAAAATGATATGGATGAATTTGATAAGGGAGAAGAGATGAATCCAATGGAATAGGTCTCAAATAATGGTGAAAATTTTTCCATACTTTTTATTTATTTATTTTTATTTTTTACACCTCCGGAGTTATACTCTGGTCTGAAGAATACTGCAGTGATGAAATCCCGAAATTCTTAACCATAAAGAAATGTGTATTTACTTGCCAACCCGAACACAGTTGCGCGGAAATAGATCTGGTCTATTTTAATTTATTTATGTTTTTGTTCCCCAAGGGTTAGGTATTCAAGGGTTCTGTAGACAAGGGTTTTCCCTGTGCTATATCTCTCTGATATACGTGCGGGGTCCAATAGTAGTACTCGACCTAATATCTCATGGCACTAACTAAAGAGGATAGACCGTACCCTTAGCCGTACTACTCGACTACCCAGGTACTAGAGAGTATCTTCTCGAGTGTTGTTCTCGGTGAAACTATAGCAGTCTGGCGGTTGATGGGTTTATCTAAAGAGGGCTTCAGGAAATCTAGGCCAATCCATACATAGGTGCTGTTTGATGCACTACCACCTGAAGGGGTACCAACAGGGGTTACAAGGATGGGCAACAGATGTGCTCTGAAGAACCACTTGTATATCCTGCGTGTATGAATCCCTCAACCACAGGTTTATGCACGTAACGACAGATATCTGTGGCTTAAATACGCTGGAATAAGTCTCTACCTTGAAAAAAAAAATCCCACAATTTCTGCCAAGGAAAGTGCTCTGATACCACTTGCAAGATACTAGATATAATAAATATGCAGAACATAAATAAAATGCTAGAAATGGTAGAATAATAGTTTAATATAACCAACATAATCTCCACAATAACACATAAATGATATAAGAACAACAACAGAAATAACACTTTGATTCAGAAAGGAATGTTCACGAGCCTCTTTGAGGGGGAAACCTCCAGTCGAGCAACACTCTGTTACAATAATCTCCAAGCTAGGGTTTTCATACCCTCTACCCTTATTTATACTAAATATGTCTATCAAGAGAAGCATCTAGAGGAAGATCCTTCTAGAAGCAAAATATTCTATTAGGTATTCTTACATCTGCCTTATTCTATTTTATTGAAAGACCTTATTAATATTGACCTTTATTACATCCGAATATATTGATCTACCTATGTGCGGGTTAGGACCCTAACAAAAGTTCTTCATAGATTCCATCTCCTTAGATTCCTCTTCCCCATCATTGATCAACTCACTCACTTCATTAGCAGGCTCATTTAACGATGGTGGTGTGACACACATGATGTACATTAGGATTTGTTTCATACAAAGTGATACATTTAATGCATTGGGAATTTAGGTGAGGATCGTGGGTTGAAGTCAGATAATGAATCACGATGCTTGGAAGTTATGTTTTTTTTTTTTTCCTTTTTTCACCTTGGTATCCATCATATGTGATCTATTCAAGTGTTGTCACTCTTGGGGAATAGGGGTACTACTCATAAGCCTTGATAGGAGTAACACACTATTCCTTTCCATACTTAACATTTTCCATATATATTCTTTTTTTTGTCCTATATTTTTTAAGTGGCTGTTACATGTATCCCAAAAAGGTTTGTACTTCATTTTATTATGAGAATAATGGGATTGAATTCTCGAGGTTGATGCAGCTAGTAAAAGTAATGAAAAGATAATATTATAAATTCAAAATAGAAAATAAATAAAGGGATATTAATGATAAGTCAAAATCCAAGTTAGCTTGAGATCTACCCCCTTGCTTTGAGACCATCACCCCAAATCCTGATGGAATAAATGCATATATAAAGAAATGACTTATTTGAATCCCGATGTAATAAATGCATAAACCTAAAAGGAGCTTCCAAATAAATTAATGGATATCAAAAGACAATATAGGGGTGGAAAGAAATAGTTCCAAGGAAAGAGTAACTCAATGCACCAAGTGCTTCCTCTACAAAGGCACTCATGGAGATGGACATCATGCATGGCCTTGCATGTCAATGAGATCATGATCATGAAGTAAACCCCATGTCATACCACTCATTCATAATTACACTTAGATGGGTTTCTCAAAAAATACTCTACTAGGGTACTGGCACACCTAATAAGGTTCTATAATCATCCTCCCATACTCAAACATGGAAAATTTCATAAATTCATAAGATAACATGAAGTTTGAATAAGATACCTAATGTGAATTAATTACGTGGATTTTGCATTAAAACATGACTTACTTTTTATGATTCTAATGCGTCTTGTATCCATGATGGTTGGTCTCACTTGATTCTTTGATCCCCTACTTGATGATGATTCACCCCTTGAGATAGTCCTTTGTAGGACATTGATGATGCTTCCCATACATGTTTTGGATGACGTTGGAGCCCTAATGATGAGAATTGGGTTACATGATGACTTATCATGCCTTTAGGCATTCCTCACCACCTACTAGACCTAGGACATTGCACTTTTGAGCTAGGATGTTGCATATGGAGCCTAACATGTTACCTTGAGCCCTATATTATATCATGTAACCCTTGAGGATGTTATGGATTGTATTGATGATGTGGTTCTTGATGGGTTATGGAACCCTTCTCCCTCATGAAGTCATTATTTCCACCTTGGATGTTGCACACTTGAGGATGACGTCATACTTGAGGATGATTGGACACATGATTGAGCCAACGTAGCACTTGTGATGATGATTTGACACATTTTGATGAGGAGACATGACCTTCTTGATGAGGAGGAATGAATTTTGATGATAATTTTCACCTTTTTGAGAGAGACATAACTTTTGGATCCCTTTTTACCCCA
Source organism: Picea engelmannii (assembly GCA_009831015.1). NCBI lineage: Eukaryota > Viridiplantae > Streptophyta > Pinopsida > Pinales > Pinaceae > Picea > Picea engelmannii. The sequence goes on along the minus strand of ML806937.1, from coordinate 177,380 downwards.
TTAGAGGATGACATCACCTTTTTGGAGCTTCCTACACCCACACATGTGGATTTTTTGGAGGGATTTTTCATTTTTTAGCATTGTATCTTTATTTTGGAGGAATTTGGGGGTCAACCTAAGACCTATCCACCTTGTATCATGGTTTTTTTTATGTTTTACCGACTTCTTAGAAACATCTTCTTTGGTGTCTTCATATATATAGAAATATCACTACCTCATTGTAAATCATAACACTTGTGGAGTGTTATGACTACTCATCTCTTATTTACTTATCTTTCACTATGGATGAATTATGTGCCTTATTTATAAAATGATCTATTGGATGATTTTCAAGTTTTGATGGATAATTTCATGGTCAGGGTTTCATGGATGATCAATGATTTACCTAGTAGGTGCTCTTTCTAAATATTTGTTGTTTTGTTTCTTGAATTTATTAAGTGTTAATGTTTTTATAAAAGTGGCGATAGTGCATGTTTCCTTGTACCTCAACAAAAAATTATCTTGAAACCATAGGAAGATTTGTAGTGGACTACCTTTCCTTGTTATCATTGTTTAAATCTTGTTTAAGGACATAGGGAAAATTTCTAGGGTTTGTAGTGGACCACCCTTGGTGTTTTCCTATAGGAAAGAGTTATAGGGTTTATAGTGGACTGCCCTATGGTTTATCCAAGATCCATATTTAAGCTTGTCTAGAGGCATATAAATATTTCTAGGGTTTGTAGTGGACTACCCTAGCCTTCATTATATTGGATAATCCTTAAGGTTTGTAGTGGACAATTTTAGGGTTTAACCAAAGATTCCCTTTGTCTCCCAAGAAAGCTCATACCTTGACTCCATATTCCCAAGAGGATTGGATGACATTAGTGTCTTTCTCCCTAAGAAAGTTATAAACTCTAAATTGTTGTAGGAAATTTCTCTTTTGGACAGGTGAATCTCCTCTTAGATTCTAGACCCCTATACCAAGACAGAAAGATGATAACATTGGACACTAATATCCCTTTGAATATAATTACCTAATAAGAGAGACAAGGATAAGGAAGAAAGTGTGATGCACTTATTCCGGGGTTTGTCCTTGCTGCTCCAATTTGATCTTGATCCCCCAGCTCCTTAGCACCGTTTGACACCTGCAATGCAATGGAAAAAAAGAAGACAAAGAACTCCTACTCTACTCTATAAGATTATTCTAATCAAATCCATTTATAATAGACAACATATGTGAAGATACATAGATTAGAAGTGATCTGAAACCGAGGGTGATAATTTTCCAATAATTGGTTGTTTCTGTCACTCCTTCAAAAGGGTTAGTTATAGATCATTTTATTTGAGTGATGTGCAATTAAAGGTAAAGTTGAAGTCTTATGCACTTGAATTCAAAGTGAATGAACCCTCTTTAGTTTTCCTTATGTGTGACATGTCATCCTTGCATTTAGCATCCTATGTGCGTAAATTCATGGAAAAAAAACATAAGAACTTAATTCACATAATGGATATGACACTTCTCTTGATAACGATGTTCACCCAATGTGGGATACCTCTTCGGGTCATGCTCCAAATCCTGACCTCTTTATTCTCCTCATTGTAATGATGTCTTTCCTTTACAAGTTGTAAGACCCATGTCCCTTTTCGGTGACAACAACAAGAGATTGGAATGCGATCAGGAATGTATACAAGCTTCACAAATTCTCATACTCATGAGGCATCCATGATGTTGACATGAAAATCATTCCCACATACTCAATATATAAAAACAGGAAGAATAAAATATGACCCCCATCAACATGGAGCCATCAAAATCCTTAGATCTGCTGCTTAGATCCAAGAATAAATATGTAGCCCATACAAAGATCCCAAAACCACAAGATTTAGAACTGCTTCATTGGCCACTTATCATGCAAGTGCCACAATTTATCTATCACATGTAATTGATTGGTTTGATGTGAAAGAAGAGAATAAACAAATAGATAGAAGGAATAAGTTGATCTTGTTGCCTTGTTGCAACCTCTCTATGCTCCTTCAGACCTGTAACATGCATACTATGCTACAACATTTAATGACAAAACATCATAATGAAAAGCATGCTTACATTGGATTCTCCAGAACTTAGCTTGCTGATCTGAATCTCTTATGGAAAAACAGACCTCATCATTGGATTCACATCACCGAATTACCTAAAAATGAATATCAAATCATCTACATCCATGTCGAACATTTTCAGGCCCAAGAGACACTTATGCCTTGGTTACTGTGCCACTCCCTCTGCAATAAATGAATCATTATGTAGTTAAGATACAATATCTTTGCTCAGATTAGAAAAATAACATCATAACTATGTTCATGGCATCACTTCAACTAAAAATGACTGTCTCCATGCCTCGATCCGAGTCAGACACTTTTTGGCCCAAGAGGCACCCTTGCCTTGGTTTGTGTGCCAATTCTCCTACAATAAATGGTCGGTCAGCTCTTGGAATTCATGCCCAACCTAAAAAAATGCACCCAAATCCATACTGTATGGATGCGCATGGTCTGCCTCCTTTGTGCTTTTGTTCTGTCCCGAATGCACTACATGAACCCCTTCGTATACACTTTTGTAGGCGGTTAGCATTAAGTGTGATGGTTGGCGTGTTGGTTAGAGTGGATAAATTTAGGGCATGGTTAGGCGGAGGTCCCAGGATCGAATCCTATGGACTCCCCTTTTTGGCAAGTGGTTACAACAAATGTGGGCGTGCTCTGCTATAGAGAGTAGTTACAAACTGATGGATGACTAAAAATAGAGGAATATGTTATTTTTGGTGGGTGTTTATTACATGGTGGATGGATAAGAACCTAGGGTTGGCGGAGGCTAGGGTCATATGGACCATTACATGTAATCAGGGGCTAGGCTGAAGGCATAGGCCCTTTCCATTGGCGCATTCATAAGCCTTACATTTTAAATAATACTTGAACCATATTATAAACAAGCACTAACATATGGTGTAGTGGTTAACGCAGATTTGTGGGGCCTTTGGGATAGTGAGAGATCATGAGCTTGAATCTAGTGGATTCAAGAAAATTTTGGTCATTCCAACCATTGGATGGTTGCCAGATGGCATCCCATGACTAGGCCACGTGGCACCATATAACTTGTCCACAAAACTGCCACTTGTTGCAATTTGATTTGCCCGTGAAACGAATATGTGTCATGTCATAAATTTCCCATGTGTCTTCCATCCTTGCCATGTCATCCCATGAAAACTAATCTATACGGATGTTCCATGTGTCACCCTTGTAGTGGTGCCACATGTCACTTTGACTTTTTCCTTTTGACCAAGTTTGATTGAACTTTGACCGCTTATAACTTTTGATCCGTAACTTCATTTGATGAGCCATTTGTGCTGTTAGAAATATTGTGACACGCTCTTTGTGATCATTCCATTTTCACGGAGTTCTAAGAACTTTGATTTTTTCCCTTTCTCTACCTATTGAGGCCATTTTGAGCCTCCTGGGACACTTCTGAAACTTCTATGATGTTCCCTAGATCCATCTGAATCAAGAACGGAATAGGCCAAGAATATATTAATGAGAACTCAAAAGATATACTTACAAACCCTATATGAAGTCACAACAGCCTCCTCAAGTCCTCCTCATCCAACCCTTGCACAAAGATCCCAAAATCATAGGTTCAATATCCTAAAGCTTTCTCCCAAGATCATAAGTTTGGTATCTCTAAACTCCTCTATTACCCCTTATCCATGGAAAGCCCTCATTATATAGGATTTGGGGGATTAACCACCATGGAGAGGATCACTCATTAGATCCACTAAAAAGGGATCTGAAAGATATTTAGGGAGAAAATATCTCTTAAGGATTTTGGGGAGGAAATGTCTCTCAAGGATTTTAAGGAGGAAATATTTCAACCATCCATGAGATCCTCCACCTTCCCTAAAAAATAGGAAACCAAATGTGAGGTGGATTCTCACAC
>ML806937.1:161484-173372 GCA_009831015.1 Picea engelmannii | reverse complement strand
TAATAATAATTCATGTGCACTTGGTATTTTGGCCTTCATGTAATATATCCCTCCTCCACATTGACTAGGGATTGTGACATAGGTTATTCCATGGTGTCAAGGTGTATGAGACACTTATATGACACTTATGACACTTAGGGAGATGTATATAGGTGTGGAAATTTCATGTGTAATAGAATGCCCCCTAAAGTGTGAGGTCAGAAGAGAGAATGATGGCCGAAACACTTTACAAATCTTTAATGTAAGGGTGTGGAGTTGGAGAACCCAGAAGAAGCTATAAACAACCATCAAACAATATTAAAATATGTTCCATTTTTGAGGTAGGCATACCTATGCTCGGAATACAAGATGACTTAGAGCATGGTTGCCGACCAATACATTGCGGATCCATGAAAAATATTGACTAAGGATATGGCCACCAAAGACACAATGTGGATCCATATCTCCATGACATGAACTGATCGTAGCCACAAAAAATACACAGTGGAGCTACGAGATGATAAAACATAGCCACGTACCAATACAATGTGGATCTATGTGATAGTTTATACATCATCATGCACAAATAATCTCATTCGCAACCTAAGAAAAGCAGATAACAAAGTGAACGCTCAACCCAGGGTCCTCATCCCAATCTCGATGTGGCACGAATCTAGCCATGTGAATAGATGTTTTGATGTCGAACATGGTAGAAACCACTTGATTACTGGTCACTAAGGTAAACCGTTAACAAGTGTGATGGAAATCACCAATGATGTCAAAGAATCCCAAGGTACCCTAGTACATTCCAACGAATATGAATAAATGAGCCGAGGTCGAACATTCATGGAATCATTTGATCAGAGGTCAATGATGTAAACCTACTTTCAGAGGCAAGGAAGCCTACCATTGAGGCATGCAGGTCCCAAGGTACTAAATGGTTTCTAAGTCTAAGGAAAAGACTCGTCGAAGGAGGGCCTTGATGCATCCCCCATCAGTGACACGAAACTGACATAGGAAATTGATGTAATATGGTGAATCAAATGAGTATGTACTGAAATAGGAAATGGAAACTGGTAATACTACAGATGGATGGTTTGAAGTGAAACTTCCCTTGACCATGATGAGGCACGACAACTGACTTGGCAACATTGACTCAACGAGTACCAAGAATATAATGTGACGACAATAAGAGAACTCTTCGACTGGATGAAAAAGTATGGTGACACATGGAATTGGTATGACTCAGAGACAAGAAGATTACCCAACAATAAGACGAGACACAAACAGGTGCCATGTTCAAGGGCGAAAAAATCTTCCATAAAGGATTATCAAAAAATTGATCCACTTCCTTCAATTTTTACCCCACCCAGATAGATGAGTACTTATTTTTAATTTAACAATCTCGAGGAGGGTAACACATGCTCGATATAACCCACCTTCCGTAAGTTCCTCTTCCTTTGTTTAACGAACTGGGAGAAGTAAGGGTTCGTCCCCATATGTTCCCTTCAATGTGTAGTTTAGCGAGTCCAGAGAAGGAAAACTCGGTGGTTTTTCATGTTTAGAGAGCCTGAAAAGAACTTAAAGGTGAATCCAGGGTCATCCTTTTTCATAATTTTAGTCTTGCAAGGCCGAAAAAGAGATAAATTACCACTCGAAAGAAGCCCTTTCAAACCTTTTAGTGAGTGTGAAAGGAAGCAAGATCACTCGACAATATTTTCATGTTTAGAGAGTCTGAAAAGAGATTAAAGGAGACTTTAGGGGGTTCCTTTTTCGTATAACCTTTACGAGTCCGAAAAAGTGATAAAATTCTACTTCGTTACATCCTCATGTTTTTACGAGCATGAGAAATAACAAACACCAATATCGGTAACTTATTCTCATGTATGTATGAGCACAGGAAAGAACAAAGACTAAGCTCATTCTAGAAAAAGACTACTATGTTAAGATGGGAATGAACTTCGAATGAGGATCACTCCTAGCAACGTGTATCTCTGGAGGTAGTTTTCCCCCAACTTCTTTGGATAAAGTGGGCGGTTTTGCTTCAACATGATTTCTAGAGGTTGGAGATCTGCCCCCCAAGTGTCATTTCCTTCGACGACTCTTCTTCTTTCCTCGTTTAGGTTTCTGGTTACTAAGGGAAATATTTTCACTAGGCAGAGGAAAAGAAGGTTCAAGTACTTGATGCAGAGTGAGAATTGATTGTAACGGAGGGGGGTCTATTTCATTTTTTAACAAGATTGATAGAGATAATGAACTATGCTTGTCAAGACTAGGTACTACCAATGAAAGAGAGGAATCAAAGGATTGTCATGCCTGAGTCAAAATCATGTTTAAGGTGGAAACTTGCGTGGTGGGAGGAGAAGGCAAAGGAAAAAAACTCATGAGCAAGGAATCCTTGAGAAGGCCTACACCTACACTGTCAAAATTATTCTAACCTAGAAAAGGGACATTATTTGTTGTGACATTGTTGAGATCTAGATTTGTATACTCAAGTTGGTCAACAAGGATAATATTTCCTTGATGGGGAAATCGTAAGATACAAAATACCGAAGATGAGACAACAGTCATCGCATAGAACCAACTACGACCAAGTAAAAAATTATAATCTAGGGGTGCATCGACTACTTTGATATCAACTGAAAAATTCTTACCCTTCAAAGTCACAACGGAATATTTCAAGAGTTTGTGAGGTCAGAAACCATGTCCATCAAATTCTTTTAGGATGGTTGGGGACGGAATAAGGTAGGACAACCAAGGGCTCTCCAACAAGGCAAAGACATGACACAAGTAGAGGCTCCCTCATCCAAAATAGTATGATGGATGGTGTGTTCACTAACAAAAACTTGAATTTGGAATTCTAAGTGATGGGAGACTCTCTCCTTAAAATAATCCAGATTAAATGTAATCAGGTTGGACTCCTCAGGATCCATTGCTCCAATGGCTGACAACAGGGTTCTATGTTGATTTGGATAGTTTTGTAGAACTTCGAGGGTTTACATAGCACAAGGCGCTTGTGCCAAATCTTCAATGATGTTGTAATTTTTGTCAGCATGAACATTTGGATTAAATACCACTTTTCTAATTACTCTCTTGGGCGGGTGCACCATTGCATCATAACTTGGCTTCTCAATATGAAGAGGATTGGAATATGGAGGAGGAGTAGAGTTAGAAGGTTGGTTGACAACCTTCCCGTTAGGCTTATCACCTGGAGGAGGGTCAAAGGTATTTTCATGAGTTGTTCCATTAACCATCTTAAACATTTAAACCTCAGAGGTGCTTGTGGAAGAATCCCCATGGTGGAAATGACCTGGATTGCCTCCTTGCGGAGGGACAAGGTTTTGTGCAACCAGGTGTTGTTGTTGAACAGATTGGAAAATACCTTTAATATATTTAGTGACAACCTCACAATGAGGACAATATTTTGTGTAGTGGTCTTCCTCACAAATCATACAAGGAAATTTAGGTTTCCTTGTCGGTTGAGTATTAGTAGACTTAGGATTATCCCGCTCATTAGAATATTTCTTGGATTTTCCCTTTGTATTCTTACCTCTTGGTTGTTGAGATGAAGAGGATTATACCGCATTCACCTTGGAGGTTTGAGCAGGAGCGGAAGTAGTTGTGGTGTTTGGAATGAAATTAGATTCTAGAGTAGGTATTGACGAATTGTTTGATGGACAAGGAGCATTAGGGATCATATCATAAAATGTGTCAGATTGGGATTAAACCAAATCCAAATATTGTGCACGGCTGATAGAATTCTCATTAGTAACTATGTTTCCCATAGCAACATCGCGGGTTATGGGAGGCAAGAGCGAATTTGTAAACCAATCCGCGAGGAGTTGGTCCGAAATTGGAGCTTTAATAAACCATCTTCATCGTCTCCACTCATGAATATGATTAGAGATGTGGATGGAAGAGGATTGTCGGAGAGGTCAAAAGTTTTGTACTGGTATCGTATCGTATAGGAAATTGAAAATGTGTTAGGAAATCCATGGAAAGAGAGTTAAAGTCAACAAAAGATTTACGCGGTAGTTCAATGTACCATTTTGCTGTTGCACCTGTAAGTGTTATCTGAAAGAGTCTAAGATGAATGGAATCGTCCATGAAAGAGTTGGAAGAAAACCATAAATGGAAATTCATAACATGATTTTTAGGGTGTTCCGCAAGTTTTCCATCAAATTTTAGAATGTCGGATGGTAATTTGGTAGGGATGGTGGGACAAACCAAGGCATGAAGGATGGGATCATTTGTTAAACATGACAAATATGGAATATATAACGTAGCCAAGAATGGTAGTTTTTGGTTAGGTTGTTGACACCTGTGATAACTATATTTCATAGGAACACCAATAGGACCATATCCAGGTTGTGGTGAAGTGACAAAACTAGATGGTCCTCCCATATAAGGTGGTTGTTTGGGTTGTCCACCTATGTAAGGTGGTTGTCTTGTTTGTCCACCCATGTACTATGATTAAATAGGTGGACCTCCTACAAATTGTGGTTGACCTATTTCTCCCCCTATGTATGGTGGTGGAAGGGACTATTGCATTTGAATCATGGAGTTTACAGATTGATAGGGCATAGTTCCTTGTAGAGGAATACCTACCGGATTGGGTTGAGTCCACAAAGGATTCAAAATTCCTGGATATGGATGCCTAGGATACAAACCAATGGTAGTAGGGATAAAAGGACTTGTAGGAGTGGTTTTACCCCATGTTGGTTGATGTTGCAACCATGTAGGTTTCCCCCCAGTAAAAAGTTTCCTTGCAGTTGAAGGTTGCCCCCAAGCTGAAGGTTGGCCTCCCATTGAAGATTGAAATCCAATGTAGGGAGTACTAATATGTGATGTGTGATATGTAGGTTGATTATATTTTGTAACAATGGTTGTTTGAATGACTTGACTGCTTTCCATTTGACCTATGGGATGACCAAATAAAGCACTTGGTGTGTGCATGTGTGGAAAAAATGAAGCGGGAATATTACTTGACTTAGGTGCTGGAAAGTGGTTGAATCAGGGACACCTAGGTCACTGATTTTTCTGGTAAAAAATAAGCACCGGTAGTATCAAATATGTTATTTGTGGAAAGATATGAATTCCCAAGTCCTTCAGGAAAACCAAAAATTGGTGGGTTCATGCCAAAGGATGATGTAATGGTTGAACCACATGGTAAGCGATAGGAAGAATAAGAATTGATGTATCTCGTGGATGGTGGATCAAAGAGTGGTTGGCCAAGTGGTTCAACAAATGGAGGATTTACAAAATATGCCAAGCTTTCTATGAAGGTTGGAACCAGTTCTTCAATGTCATGGCCACTTCCAGGAGCGATGCTCCTAGTTTCAGAAGTGGGATCTACGATCATTGCTTCGTAAGAAAGATTATGTTGTGGTTCCTAAGTGTCAGGTTCCATATCTTGTATACTATGAAAATTATAATCCTAAGGCCAACTATGAAAAACAAAGAAACACGCTCCTATGAAAATTAAAAGCAATCAACCAAGAAACAACAGATTTTAAGGATCTTCCGAAGATGAGATATCAAGCCGCCAACGAACAAGTGAGAAGTAGTTACCCTGACCCCCACATAACAACCCTTCTCGGTGAAAGAAACCCTTGCTTTCATGGGATCACCCTCCAAGGGTACTGAGAGTGTGATACGACATCTTCCCCAGGTACCGTGGGAATCCCCCCACAGTCACCTCTGTAGATACCTAAGAAATTCCACTAATGTTACCAACTCACGGTTAGCCTCCGGGGGGGTGTAGAGTCGACAGTTGGAACCAAACGTATGGACAGGATATCAAATTATGAATTGCTTCAAGATAATTGAAGACAAGTGGACCGATATGACTCCAGAGGACCCTGAACTGATTCAGAGTTCACGAAGCATCAAGACCAAATGAAACCAGTGGTTTCTCAAGAATTACCCCCAATATATGATCTTTCCGCTACGCTTGGTTAATATTTGGAGGGGTAATCTCCTCTGCTCTTCCACACAAAACCTCATGTTTAGCCCCTTTTTGAGAGGGGGTTCCTAGATATGCTTATACGAAAGTTGGATTTGAACGCTCTTTAGTGTTCTACAGTCTCTTTAATAGTCTTGGACAATTTACTCACTTCACCTAGTCCAAAGACTCTAATCATAAGATATTGTTGGTGTGCTAAAAGAAAAATATTCGAAATGATTTTATTAGTGCGTGGTTGATTTTAATGTATTTTAACTCAAAGGGTTCACAAAGATGAAACTGACAATGTGTAAGAGACTCGACTCCAATATAATGCAAAGAATGATATGCAGTTCTTTCTTTCAATGAATGCTATGTACGGGAAGGAGAAGAGTTCTATTCTTCTTAATCACAAGAAAACACTCAAAACAATGCAGCCTTCAATTATGAGATCAAGGCAATGCAAAACTATCAAGAAAATGTTTCCTAAAACTTAAATTCCTATGAAAAACTAGCTATTTTTCCAATCATAAACCAAAGCAAACTTCCTAATTAATGTAAAATTTCTTTGTTTGATTAACTATGCAAGGAGATATGCAAACTTTTTTTCTTCTGTAATTTTAGATAAAAGATATCTAAGTTGGAGACAAATAACTACGAATCAAAAACAATCAAACAATGTGCACTCAAAGTGGTGAGGTTGTTGGACACACCGACTACACTGAGAGGGGGGGGGGTGTGAATAGTGTAGGGCTCTTTTTCTGAAAACTTCCCTCTTACACAAAACTCCTTAGTTAACTATCATAATTAACTCATTACTCATTGATATCATTTATAACCAGTTATATTTGAACACATACCAACAACATATATCAACAATATATCATCAACAAGTCATCACCACAAGGAACACAAAGAACACAAGATGTATGTACAATTTTCTTTTTATTACAGACTACAATCCTTGGGGGTTTTCAGAAACAACTAAATAGAGTACAACTCTATAAGAGCACCAGCTCTATAATCAAATACTCAACTTACACCCTCAGCACCAACTGATATGAGGCAACAATCCTCAACAAATATCAATCTGTACCATAAACAAGTGCATCAACCATGCACCAACCTGTACCAAACAACCTGTAATCAACCTGTACCATAAAAAAGTGCATCCAACCATGTACCAAGTATATACCAATAATGTGTCAACTAATCATCAACAATGACTCATCAATATGTACAAACATCATCACTTATACACCTCATGTATGTGCCAACTCATCAATTGTTTGTCTCATCCATGACTATTTTTGGATTAGTCAAGAACCCTAACTTGAAATAATCATAACTATGTAACTGTAATGAATCAATATATGAAACTAATACACAATGTTATTTAGTGTGTTTTGTGCAATTCCTCCAAGTGTCATTACTTGCAACCTCTCAAAAAAGGACTTATAGAAAAACTGACATACCTTGCTGAATTCTAGCTTATTCTAGAGAGTGACCTTATAGAGTGTGGCCCACATGGAATATTTGTTGAATCTATATGAAAATTATACATAATATAACTAAAACATTTTTTATTACTTAATTTAGATCTGTTGTGAAGAATTTATGACTTTTTTACCCGAAACACCAGTTTTGGACTAGTTTCAGGACTAGCCACAAATCCTATTTTCCACGGAGTGTATCTCCAAAACTACAATGGCCCATAAGATTATTCTTTTACCACAGATACTTGGATATGTTTCCTAATATTCATATCAATATCATGGTCTGAATAAGTATAGAAAAAAAGTTATTGCAAAAATGGTGAGATGACCTATAAATAACATACCTTAGAAAGCATCATCAAAATAATTTATCCTCCCTTGAATTCCAGCCCTCTTTTCTTCACCTTCCCTCTAAAATTTGGCTTATATATCCTTTGGGTACCTCATTCACCTATAAATATTCAATATTCTCAAGTGTGATCTAAAATGAGAGAGCCTTGCCTCTTATTTATACTCTCCATCTTCTAGGTCACTTAACCCATTTCTAGGTCACTTAACCTATTTTCCTCATTTTTAGGGTTAACCACTTTCTATAATTATAAATTTCTCCATTAATTTATCATTTAAATATTACTCCTTGACTTTGTCACCTCACTTTATCATTTAAATAATCTTCTTTGATTTTTTCACTTCACTTTATTATTTAAATAATCCTTCTTGACTTTGTCACTTTACTTTATCATTTAAATAATAATTTCTTCTTTGCAATATCTTTGACTTGTTTGAGCTTTTGGGGCTTCAATCCAACATATGAGGGTCCTCCAAATTTGTAAGGACATAAGTCTCAAACCGTGAGGAGTTATGTTGATTAAGGTTGGTTGTCATTGATGTCAACCCTTGAAGAAAGCCCCGTAGCACAAAGGTTGGGTAATGGACCCAAGATTGTTTGATGCAAATATGAATCTTTATTGTCTTGTCATGGTTTATAATAAGTAAAAATGGATGAACTCCAAAGTGGTCCCCTTATGGTGAAATCCATCACGGGAAGACACTTTGTGGATTGAGTTATCCTAGAAGTATGGTTAGAGAACCCATGCTTATTTGTGGAATAATGATATGAAATCTAGTGAATTTTTCAGTGAAGCTATCCTATATGGATACTTCTTTTCATTCCATTTCTGGTGGTATGTGGAACGTCACATAACTCCTCACGGTTAGATAGTTATGACCATGAGAAGTTGGAGAACCCAGGTTTAGGTAATGGACCCAAGTTTGTTTGATGGATAACGATATGATTTTTGATATATTTTAAGGTAATACTATTATATATGGATACTACATGTCATTCCATTTCTAGTGGTATGTGTAACGTCACATAACTCCTCATGGTTTGAGAGTTACGACCTTACGAAGTTGGAAGACCCTCATATGTCATCTAGAAGCCCCAAAAGGTCAAAGTAGTCAAAGTGGTTTAAGAGATTTTAAAAGGTAAATAATAAAGTGAAGTGATGAGTGTACTATAATTTAAAGTGAATACTATTGGAAATGTTTAACAGGTAGCATATGCTTGTCATTGATGGCAAGTACAACAATGAAGATGGCATGAATACAAGAAGAATGTAACAGATGTGCACCAGAAGTATTTTGGGAAGAAGTTGCAGAGCAACCTCGATAAGATCAGAAGAGATAGTACAAAGGATGTTTGGTATGTTTTACAGGTAGCGTAAGCTTGTCATTGATGGCAAGTACATCAGTAATGATGGCTTGAGTACAACACCGATGATCAACAGGCAAATAGAAGATAAGTCCAGGAAGATCGAATGATCGAAGGCAACGCTGGAAAGTACAATAGTGATGATGGCTTGAGTACAACAACGATGATCAACAGGCAAAGAGAAGATAAGTCCAGGAAGATCGAATGATCGAAGGCAATGCAACATTGACAAAATGATCGAAGGCCCGAGAAGCATTTCTGATCGTTGGATCCCATCCAAAATTCTTGACAACATGAGGGCCATCAGATCTGAATAAAGACAAGAAGAGCATGCTAAAGAGGAGGATAGACCTCAGGCGTAAGATCTGAGCGCAGGGTCCGACCACTGTTGGATCGAGGAAAACCTGCACGATCTTTAAAAGTGCAAGGAGTAGAGGGCTCACAAATCTCGAAAGCAGGAGGACCGTCCATCTCAAGGGGTTATGTGGACCGTTGATCCAACTCCCTGTCAGAGTTTTGGGGATCGAGAGTTGGAGATGACAAGTAATATCATCCACATAAATCCCGATTTCAAGATATGCAAAATCACGACGTAATCTTAGCCGTCAAATCAAGATCACATCTGGACCGTCGATCCGACTCACGTCAGCAAACCACATCAGCTAGGAACACGTGGCACAACCAGGTAATGAAAAGTGCCAGACTGATTCAACATGCCAAGCACATGTAAGTCACGAATCAGGGTGACAGATGGTAGTTATTTAGCACATGTGACGTTAGCAGACTTACACCATGTTGGAGTTTCGAGGATCGCGTGTTGGAGATGTCAAAGAAATAATGCAACAGGAATCTCGATTTCGCGATATGCAAAATCGTGAATTAATCGCAGCTGTTGAATCAAGGTTGAATCTGGACCATTGATTCCAGTCCTTGTCGGAGTTTTGGGGATCGAGAGTTGGACAGGTCAAAGATTATTGACATCAGGAATCCTGATCTCGCGATATGTGAAATCGCGATGTAATCTGAGCTGTCAGATTAAGGTTGAATCTGGACCGTTGATTCCAGTCCTTGTCGGAGTTTCGGGGATTGAGAGTTGGACATGTCAAAGATTATTGACATCAAGAATCCTGATATCGCGATATATGAAATCGTGATGTAATCTGAATCGTCAGATCAAGTGTTGATCGGAGGGTTATTGTTCTCTCTCACAGTTAACCTCTCAGTTACAAATCTGTTAGTGAAACAGATTCATGATTGTGAATCAGTTGGTGTTTCAGTTGCTGGGACAATTGTCTTTCTTTTGCCTAAGGAAATACGAAGTGGAACCACCATGGAGGTGTGTATAAAAGAAAATAAGACAGACTATGTGTGGTTGGCTGTTCTGGATATGAATGAAACTGAAGAAGATCAGAGGGATACCGTTGCACGACACAGTGAAACTTCTAGAAACCATTGATGGTTTCTACCACAGGATGCGAAGAGACTTCTGTGTGATTTCCAGAGGAGCTGAAGAGTTACATGGAATCTACCAATGGAATGAAGATGATTCATGGAGGAAATTGATAGTTGGATGAGGGTTAGAGCTCATAACTAAAACAGAAAGGATGAGCTCGACTGTGAAGAGTCTCAACAGCCAGAAAGAAAAAAGGAATCTTGGCACAACACCCAGTGATGCTGAATGCATGGGAAAACTGCCAGAGAAGCTGAAGAGTTACCATGATGATCAAGCAGAGCACTCGATAGGTGGAGGAGATTGGCGTAGTATGAGCATGCAGAGGAATGGTGAATATTGCATGCACACGATGCACAGAAGCTATATATACATGGTACAAAGAAGAGATGGGGTTGTTGTTGCTGTTGGAGTTGCCGTGGTCGCTGTGTAGAAGGATTGAAGTGTGAGCAAGGAGGCAGAGTGCAGGAGCATAAATACACAGTAGAGGAAGGTTGCATTAAAGGGAAAAGGTGTAGAGAGTATAAATGGTAGAAGAACAGATAGCGCAAGTCATGTGTGCAGGAAGGTAGTGAGGCAGACAAAGTAACAAAATGCAGCAAAACAGTGATGAGTCTGGTAAGCCACTATTGAACATCATATCACTGTAATAAGTTTCAGTAGAAAAGATTTATCTTTCAGGGTGGTTGGGAGGAGCTAGGGAGGACTGTTGTCCTCATAGGTTCAAGTGGGTGCTTGAACACAGGGAGTTGTATCTTCCATCTGGTTGCAGCCAGAGAAACCAGGGTGGTAGGGTGGTGCAAGGGAGAAATCTTGTTCTCTGTTATACAGGTTGGTGCCTGTATGATTGAAATTTGGTGCTTCCATCCAGTTGGTGCTGGAAACTCTCAAGGAGTTGGTGCTTCCTTCTAGTTGGTGCTAGAGAAACCAGGGAGTTGGTGCTAGAGAAACCAGGGAGTTGGTGCTCCCTTCTAGTGGATTCTAGAGAAAACAAAGAGTTGGTGCTCTTAGCAAGTAGCAACCTGCAAAATAGAGGTTGTAGCCTCATTATGAGTTGGTTCTCTTATGTATGATAATGTAAAGAATGTAACTATTACTTATCATATAAAGAAAAAAAGGTTTTTACCCTGTATGGGTTTCCTTGGGAAATATCTGTCTCTGTGTTTATCATATATGTGTGACTGATGTTGAATGTTGCATTGTTTATTTCCCTGCATTAATGTGATCATCATTCAATGTTTCTGCAAAGAGTTTAAAAGAAGCATAATTGTTTAAGCACGGTAACAACTGATTCACCCCCCCCCC
>ML806937.1:143294-159276 GCA_009831015.1 Picea engelmannii | reverse complement strand
GAAAATGATGAACCAGGCAAAATCAAGGATAGAGGGATGATGAGTTTGAGTAATGACAAAGGAGATGCCCAGTACGTTCTGCTTGTGGATGGTCTGAAACATAATTCGCTCAGTTCAAGTCAAAAGTGTGACAGAGGCAGTGAGGATGTGCTCACATCCAAAGAATGTAAGGTAAAGGTAAACTCAGGACAAATGGTGAATAACAATATAAGAACAAACAATATTGTTGATGTCAAATCCTCCCTTGCAAGTAAAGAAGAAGATTCAGATACAATAAAAGAATGCTCAGTCAACATTTATCCCACGAAAGAAGTAGGAGAAGAACCATGTCATAAACAGGAAGAAGAAGTCTTGAAGGTTGAGAGGGCAGACACCCAAATCAAGTTCTTGAGCAGATCCATGACTTTGGACAAGGTCTTGGATAGCCAGAGATCACCAAATGACAAATCCAATATTGGACTCAACAAGGTAGAAATCAGTGCTCCTAAGAAACCTGATATAGGTCCTTCATTTGTGAGAAAGAAAAGCAGGCATGAGAGTGGGTGTAGCAATTTTCTCCTGTGATTGAATATGGACATAAAAGCCTTGGATTGAATGCATCATGGAAGAAAAATGAAAATTGCAGTAATAGAGATCGATGAGATTCAATGGGGAGATCCAAGGGCTATTTAAAAAGTACAAGCTACAATTGCACAGTGTTCAAGTTGGACAACAACATTCTGATGTACAATATGATGTACATGACATCTTGTAGAGACAACAAGAGGAAAGACCTTGTCAAGGAAAGTTAAACTTTTAGGAACAAAGGGGGAAAACAGTCAGAAGCAGAGAGATAACAGTTGTTAGAAAAACAGGACCACAGAGCAATAAAATAAAACAAATGAAGAAACAAAACACAGAAGACACACAATACAAGAGAGACATAGATTTACGTGGTTCACCCAGTGTGGGCTACGTCCACCAGAGAAATTGCCAGGTCCTTCCATTATTATTATCCAACAAATGAAGGGATACAACCTACAACAAAACCCGTTGTAACTTCCTCTTCTTTCTTTCACAGTCTCCTCTCTTAGAATACAATATTCACCACCATACATAGCCGCAATACATTTCCCTCTTAAAAGAGGGTTGCCTTCTAGGGAAAAAAACCCTAACATAATCTCTATCGTTAGATATGCGACCTTATAATGAACGGTCCAAATTTACAATGAAATTACAATATACTTTTACAAGGAAATTTTTTCTTCGGGGGACGCTTCCCCCCAACCCCCACTGGGGGCCCGCTTGCCTCTAGACCTCCCAACCAGGGGGATAGGCCCCCTGGACCCTGCAGAGGGGGTACCCCCCCTCTGCACTCCCCCACGTGGAAGGGTGTACATACTTCTGGGGTGTAAATACTTCATGGGGTATAAACACGACTGAAAGCAAGGACCTCTGAATCAGGAAGATAATCAGGCTCCACAACCAACAACAATGATAGGGGGAGTCATCCACTCATGAGAAGATTGATAAAGGAGTTTGAGTAAGAGAGGTGAGCAATTTTGAATTTTGCACAGAGGATACAGTGGAAGCTGAAGATGAACAGGTCCAAGAATCAGAAAGAGAAGACTCTGGTTCAGATACAAATATTCTGCAGGCCTCAAATGAAAGAGTCCATCCCGTCAGGGGGAGTTTGCATTGATTTAATATCTGATACTTCCTAAAATACTGCAACAGCTCAGGGGGAGCATGTTCTCTTTGACATTGATGTCAAAGGGGGAGAAAAGAATCTGGGTGCCTTTGTTGCCATCAATGCCAAAGGGGGATATTGTTGGAAATGTTTAACAGGTAGCATATGCTTGTAATTGATGGCAAGTACAACAATGAAGATGGCATGAAAAAAGGAAGAATGTAACAGACGGGCACCATAAGTATTTTGGGAAGAAGCTACAGAGCAACCTCGATAAGATCAGAAGAGATAGTGCAGAGGATGTTTGGTATGTTTTATAGGCAGCGTAAGATTGTCATTGATGGTAAGTACAACAGTAATGATGGCTTGAGTACAACACCGATGATCAACAGGAAAATAGAAGATAAGTCTAGGAATATCAAATGATCGAAGGCAATGCTGGCAAGTACAACAGTGATGATGGCTTGAGTACAGTAGCGATGATTAACAGGCAAAGAGAAGATAAGTCCAGGAAGATCGAATGATCGAAGGCAATGCTACATTGACAAAATGATCGAAGGCCCGAGAAGCATTTCTGATCGTTGGATCCCATCCAAAATTCTTGACAGCATGAGGGCCGTCAGATCTGAATAAAGACAAGAAGAGCATGCTGAAGAGGAGGATAGATCTCAGGCGTCAGAACTGAGCACAGGGTCCGACCACCGTTGGATCAAGGAAAACCTGCATGATCTTTAAAAGTGTAAGGAGTAGAGGGCTCACAAATCCTGAAAGAAGGAGGACCGTCCATCTCAGGGGGTTATGTGGACCGTTGATCTGAATCCCTGTCAGAGTTTTGGGGATCGAGAGTTGGAGATGACAAGTAATATCATCCATAGAAATCTCGATTTCGCGATATGAAAAATCGCGATGTAATCTGAGCCGTCAAATCAAGATCACATCTGGATCGTCGATCCGACTCACGTCAACAAACCACGTCAGCTAGGAACACGTGGCACAACCAGGTAATGACAAGTGTCAGACTAATTCAACATACCAAGCACATGTAAGTCACGAATTAGGGTGACATGTGGCAGTTATTTAACACATGTGACGTCAGCAGACTTACACCATGTCGAAGTTTCGAGGATCGCGTGTTGGAGATGTCAAAGAAACAATGCAACAGGAATCCCGATTTCACGATATGAAAAATCGCAACTTAATCGCAGTCGTTGAATCAAGGTTGAATCTAGACCATTGATTCCAGTCCTTGTCAGAGTTTCGGGGATCGAGAGTTGGACATGTCAAAGATTATTGACATCAGGAATCTTGATATCGCGATATGTGAAATCGCGATGTAATCTGAGTCGTCAGATTAAGGTTGAATCTGGACCGTTGATTCCAGTCCTTGTCAAAGTTTTGGGGATCAAGAGTTGGACATGTCAAAGATTATTGACATCAGGAATCCCAATATCACGATATGTGAAATCACGATGTAATCTGAACCGTCAGATCAAGTGTTGATCGGAGGGTTACTGTTCTCTCTCACAGTTAACCTCTCAGTTACGAATCTGTTAGTGAAACAGATTCATGATTGCGAATCAATTGGTGTTTCAGTTGCTGGGACAGTTGTCTTTCTTTTTCCTAAGGAAATGCGAAGTGGAACCGTCGTGGAGGTGTGTATAAAAGAAAATAATACAGACTGTGTGTGGTTGGCTATTTTGGATATGAATGAAACTGAAGAAGATCGGAGGGCTACCATTTCACGACACAGTGAAACTGCTAGAAAACATTGATGGTTTCTACCAGAGGATGCAAAGAGACTTTTGTGTGATTTCCAGAGGAGTTGAAGAGTTACATGGAATCTGCTAATGGAATGAAGCCAATTCATGGAGGAAATTGACAGCTGGATGAGGGTTAGAGCTCGTAACTAAAACAGAAAGGATGAGCTCGACTGTGAAGAGTCTCAACTACCAGAAAGAAAAAGGAATCTTGGCATAACACCCAGTGATGCTAAATGCATGGGAAAACCGCCAGAGAAGCTGAAGAGTTACCATGATGATCAGGAAGAGCACTCGAGAGGTGGAGGAGATTGGTGCGGTATGAGAATGCAGAGGAATCACGAATATTGCATGCACAAGATGCACAGAAGCTATATATACATGGTACATAGAAGAGATGGGGTTGTTGTTGTTGTTGCTGTTGGAGTTGTTGTGGTCGTTGTGTAGAAGGATTGAAGTGTGAGAAAGGAGGCAGAGTGCAAGAGTAGAAATACACAGTAGAGGAAGGTTGCATTGAACGGACAAGGTGTAGAGAGTATAAATGGTAGAAGAACAAACAACACAAGTCATGTGTGCAAGAAAGTA
Organism: Picea engelmannii; assembly: GCA_009831015.1. NCBI lineage: Eukaryota > Viridiplantae > Streptophyta > Pinopsida > Pinales > Pinaceae > Picea > Picea engelmannii. Next base: position 155,265 of record ML806937.1, on the reverse strand, counting down.
GTGAGGTAGACAGAGTAACAAAATGTAGCAGAACAGTGATGAGTCTGGTAAGCCACTGTTGAACATCATATCAATGTAATAAGTTTCAGTAGCAAAGATTTATCTTTCAGGGTGGTTGGGAGGAGCTAGGGAGGATTGTTGTCCTCATAGGTTCAAGTGGGTGCTTGAACACAGGGAGTTGTAGCTTCCATCTGGTTGCAGCCAGAGAAACAAGGTTGGTGCCTATATGATTGGAAGTTGGTGCTTCCATCCAGTTGGTGCTGGAAACACTTAGGGAGTTGGTGATTCCTTCTAGTTGGTGCTAGAGAAACCAGGGAGTTGGTGCTTCCTTCTAGTTGGTTCTAGAGAAACCAGGGAGTTGGTGCTTCCTTCTAGTGGGTGCTAGATAAAATAGAGAGTTGGTGCTCTCAGCAAGTAGCAGCTTGCAAAACAGAGGTTGTAGCCTCATTATGAGTTGGTTCTCATATGTATGATAATGTAAAGAATCTAAATATTACTTATCATATAAAGAAAAAGAGGTTTTTACCCTGTATGGGTTTCCTCGGGAAATATCTGTCTCTGTGTTTCTCATATATGTGTGACTGATGCTGAATGTGCCATTTTTTATTTCCCTGCATTAATGTGATCATCATTCAGTGTTTCTGCAAAGAGTTTAAAAGAAGCATAATTGTTTAAGAATGGTAACAAATGATTCACCCCCCCCTCTCAGTTGTCCAACACATACAAAATAAATTAATTCAATAATAAATTTAATGGAGAAATTAGAAGTGGGTTAACCCTAAAATAAGGAAAGTGGGCAAAGTGACCTAGAAGATGTTTTTAAGGAAGCTACTTGGAGAGTATAAATAAGAGGCAAGGCTCTCTAATTTAAGACACACTTGAGAATATTTAATACCTATAGGTTTCTGAGGTAACCAAAGGATATCTAATCCAAATTTCCGAGGAAAGTGAAGAAAAGAAGGTCGGAATTCAAGGAAGGATAAATTCTTTTGATGATGCTTTCTAAGGTATGCTTGTTTCAGGTCATCTCACCATTTTTGCAATATTTTTTTTTATAGAATGATTCAGACCATGAAATTGATATAAAATTGAGGAAACATATCCAAGTATCTATGGTAAAACATTCATCTTGTGGGTCGTTTTATTTTTGGAGTTACATTATGTGGAAAATAGGGTTTGTGGCTAGTCCTGAAACTAGTCAAAAACAGGTGTTTCGGGTAAAAATGTCATAACTTCTTCATAACAGATCCAAATTCAGTAAGAATAGAGTTTTTGGTTAGATTACAGTCTTTAGTATTCTTTGTAACATTTTCAGAGCAATTCAACAAATATCCGTGCGGGGAACGCTCTACAAGGTCGCTCTCTAGAATAAGCCAAAATTCAGCAAGGTGTGCCATTTTTTCCATAACTCCTTTTCTGAGAGGTTCCAAGTAGTGACACCCAGAGGAATTACGTAAAACACACTAAAGAACATTGTGTATCAGTTTCATATCTTTATTTATTACAGGCACAATTTTATTATTATTTCAAGTTAGGGTTGTTGACTAATCCAAAACTAGTCTTGTGAGACTAAAGAAACATTTGATGAAAATGCTAGTCTCTTCTTGTTAAAGTTAAGGAAGATTTGCAGGTATGTGATAATATACACCAGGTCTATTACAGAGTTACAAATCATATTTGGATGATGAAATTGATGAGGGCTTTTGGTTGAGGTACAAGTTGGGTACATGGTTGAGATAAGTAGTTGATGAGTTGGCACATACATGAGGTGTAAAGTTGATGCTGTTGGTACATATTGATGAATCATAGTTGATGAGTACTTGACACATGATTGGTACATACTTGGTACATGGTTGGTTGTACTTGTTTATGGTATAGGTTGATTACAGATTGTTTGGTACAGGTTGATGCATGGTTGATGCACTTGTTTATGGTACAGGTTGATTATAGGTTGAGGTACATGTTGATGCATGGTTGATGCATGGTTCAGGTTTATTGGTAAATGTTTATAGTGGTATATATCACAGTGATAGTGTGACAGTAGTTCCATCATTCTACTACTACTTTAGGGCAGTTGGACAGGGCAAGAACAAGTGGTTGTAGCCACGTTCCGGTTGTAGTCGCAAAACATAGGGAGTTGTAGCCAAAGAATTGGGGAGTTGGATCTTCCCTCAGGTTGTAGCCTGAGAAACTAGGGTGTTGGAGCCTCCTTCTAGTTGTAGTTGGAAGACAAAGGAATTTGGTCCTTCCAATGAATGTAATTCTTCAAGACATATAAGATAAAGCATTCGGTGGTTTTCTCCCAATTTTGGTTTCCACGTAAAACACTGGTGTACTGTGTATGTGTGTGATTGTTCATTTCTTATTTCTCATTATTGGATAATAATTCTACATTGATATAACACTTGGATTATTTGGAGAAAAATGATTATAATTACGCTATTACTGATTCACCCCCACTCTCACTAATCCAACAATTGGTATCAGAGCAAGTTCCTTCAGAAATCAATTTAACCATTGGAAGGTAGATCATGGAAAGTACCAACTCATATAAAAATGGAATACCACACTTTGATGGATAGAAGTATGCTTTTTGGAGCATAAGGATGAAGAGATATATACAAGAACAGGGGTTTTAAATTCGACAATCAATTATAGATGGATACAGAGTACCAGCAGTTCTGCCAACAAATGACAAAGTAGTGAAACTTGGTCAGAATAATTCCACAGCTACAAATGTGCTTTTGAATGGTCTCGGTGAAACAATATTCACCAAAGTTGCACATTGTACATCCACCAAAGAGATTTGGGACAAGATTTGAAATATTTATGAAGGAGATACAAAAGTCAAAGCAGCAAAACTTCAAATTTACAGAGGTCAGTTCAAAAAACTAAAAATGAAGGAAGATGAGAATATTGTATCCTACTTCTTAAGAGTTGACGAAACAGTGAATGCAATCATAGGATTGGGAGAAGAAATCGAAGAATATGTAATTGTTCAAAAGGTACTAAGATCTCTTCCTATGAGATTCAACCCTAAGATATCAACACTAGAAGAAATATCGGATCTGAACTCAATAAGAATGAATGAATTGCATGGAATATTCACAGCATATGAAATGAGAACTGAACAGGAAAATCAAGATGTAAAAGAAGCAGCCTTCAAAGCATCCAAAAGATCAAAGCAAAAGAAAAAGGAACAAGAAGAATATAGCAGTAGCAACGACATCTCAGAAGATGATGAAGAAGTGGCCAACTTCATCAAAAGACTGAACAAGGGAACCAATGGTAGGTATAGAGGTAAGCTTCCTTTAATTTGTTTTAATTGTTATAGTATTGGTAATTTTTCTAACAAATGTCCTCATAAGAAAAATAGAAATGATGAAGGTTACTCAAAAGGAAAACACACATATAAAGGAAAAAGAACTACAAAGAAAGATTTCAAGAAAATCTTATGAATCCAAGAAGACATCTCATCAAAAGATGAAGATGAAATCAATGACAGTGAGACATGAAGAGTTCTATTCATGACAGTAAAAGATTCTGACAAAGAAGACTTCAAAGAAGAATATGAAGAATTCAAAGAAGGATATGAAGAAGTCGAAGATGAAATTGAAGAAGAAGAAGTTAACTATCGAGAAGAATTAATGTGTGCCATAGAATTTATCAGAAGAGAAAAGAAGAAAAACAAGAAACTCCAAGCAGAACTAGACAAGAAAAATGACACTCGAGAACTAGAAAAAATGATCACAAGATTGAAGGTTCAAATAGAAGAAGATAAAAGAATTGAATAAGCACTCAAAGAACAACTAGAATAAAAGGACAAGATCATTGGAAACTTGGAAGCAGAGATTGTCACACTAAGAAAGGATATTCAAAAGAAAAATATGCAGAATAGCTCAAAAGTTCTGGATGACATTATCAATAGTCAAAAATATCATCTTGACAAGTCTGGACTTGGATACAATCAGACAGAAAAGGGATCAAGCTCCAAAACAACAGAGTAAGAAACAAATCCAAAAATCTATGCATAAACAATCAAAGGGGATAGGAAGATGTACAAGGAAGATTACAGGGACACTCCTCCACCGAGAAGATTCAGATTTCAGAATCAACAACAGATAGATAGGCCTCAAGAAGAAGAATGATTCATAAGAGAACCTTCTTTCAAAAGATCTTCAACTTCCAGGTATCGAACTATATTTTTTGGTTTATGTTATGCATGTAATAATTTTGGACATAAAGCTGTGAATTGCAGAGCTAACAACAGGAACAATAACAACTTTGAGAGTCATACACAAAGGGGTTACTCAATAAGACGTATTGAAACACAAAGAAGAAGTTACAACATGTTTGAATCTTTGAGCACTGAAGTGGAATGTTGCAAATGTAAAACTTTTGGACACATGGCCAAAAATTGTAGAATGATAGTCCCTCCTAAAGAACCTGAACAAAATAACAACAGTCACAGACAAGAACCTCAGAAAATGACATGGATAAGAAAGCAAGATCAATATAGCAATGAAGAATGCACAGTTGCTCTAAGATAAGCAGAAGAAACACGGTTGGTATGTTGACAATGGGTGTTCAAAACACATGACAAGTGATAGAGACAAACTTCTTACATTGCGAAAGGAAATAAATGGATCAGTCTCCTTCGAAAATGATAATTCACCCAAAATCATTGGAGAAGGCACAATTCGAATTGGGAACAAGAATAAAAGGGCAGAAAATGTTCTACTGGTAGAAGACATGAAACATAATCTTCTAAGTGTGAGTCAAATGCGTGACCAAGGTCATAAAGTTACTTTTGATTCACAAAAGTGTGAGATAAGAAGAGAAGGTTCAGGGAAATTGGTCGGTACAATTGCAAGAACTTCAAACAACATATATGTGTTAAGTGAAATTGGAAATGAAAAGTGTTGTCTAGGAAAGGAAGATGAAAGTTGGCTATGGCTTAGAAGAATGGGTCACATGCATTTTGATAACCTTGTCAAATTCAAAAAAAGAGAAACAGTCAGAGAAATGCCCCAGATCACGAAACTAACCAATACTTTATGCAAGCATTTCCAACAAGGAAAGCAAACAAAGACCAGGTTCAAATCAAAGGAATATTCAACAACAAGACCACTGGAAATTGTGCATACTGATCTAGTTGGACTAATTACAACAAAGGGCTTAAAAGGTGAGAGATACTTTATGTTATTAGTTGATGATTATACAAGAATGACTGCAATTTTCTTTATCAAGAACAAGTCAGAAGCTTTTGAAAACTTCAAGATCTATAAGGAAATGGTTGAAAATGAGATGGATTCAAGAATCAAATGCTTGATATATGATAATGGAGGATATTTCACTTCAAAGGAATTTATGGACTATTGCAGTAGTCATGGAATAAAAAGTCAATTCTCCATTGCTAGGACACCTCAACAGAATGGAGTTGTTGAAAGAAATAATAGGACAATACAGGAAATGGCTCGAACAATGCTAATGGATTCCAAATTGATAGATATATTTTGGACACAGGCAATCCATACAACAATTCACATTCAAAACAGAGTAATGTTCAGAAACAACACTGATAAAACCCCCTACGAGCTATGGAAAGGAAGACCAACAAATGTGAAGTACTTCAGAGATTTTGGAAGCAAATGCTACATCAAAAGAGAATATGGTGGAATGTGAAAGTTTGACTCTCATGTGGAAAAATGAGTACTTGTTGGTTACTCAAGTACAAGGAAAGCATACAAGTGTTACAATCTAAGATTGAACAAAGTTGTGGAAAGCATCAATGTAAAAATTGATGAAACAGGGAAACCATAATCAAAGGAAGAAGAAAACAAATCAATGGAACAACTTTTCAAAGAAGAAGAAGTAGAAGAGGAAGTAGAAGAGGAAGATGAAGAGAATCTGACAGAAACAAAAGAGAAAGTTCAACAAGTATCTCCAAAGACACCTAGCAAATGAGTACATAAGAATCATCCTTCATATCATATTATTGGAAACAAAGATACACGAGTTGAGACTAGAAGAAAAATCCGTTCACCAGAACAAACACACCTAACCTTCTTATCTACAACTGAACCAAACTGTTTTGAGGAAGCCAACAAGGATGAATTTTGGAATAAGGCCATGGATGAAGAATTGGATCAAATAGAGAAAAATGACGCTTGGGAACTGGTTCCAAGACCAAAGAATAAGAATGTGATCGACACAAAATGGGTTTTCAGGAATAAATTAAATGAAGATGGAAAAGTTACAAGGAACAAAGCTAGATTGGTATGTAAAGGATATGCACAGATTGAAGGAATCAACTTTGAAGAGACATTTTCCCCAGTTGCCAGAATGGAAGCAATCCGGTTTCTTTTAGCCTATGCATGCTGCAAAAACGTTAAATTATATAAGATGGATGTAAAATCATCTTTTCTGAATGGGGAACTTGAAGAACAACTCTACGTTGAACAACCAAAAGGATTTTAGTTGTCATAGAACGCAGATTATGTGTGTAAATTAAAGAAGGCCTTGTATGGTCTAAAACAGGCTCCTAGAGCATGGTACTCTAGACTGGATAAGTATCTGCAACAGGCAGGGTTTAGAAAAGGAAGTGCATACAACAACCTCTACATCAAGGTAAGTGAAGGTAATATTTTATTAATTGAAGTTTATGTTGATGATATTATTTTTCGTAGTGATGATGATAGGTTAATCCAAGAATTTGCAAAAGATATGCATAATGAATTTGAAATGTCGTTACTTGGAGAACTATCCTTATTTTTGGGACTTCATATACATCAAAGGAACCAAGGAATCTTTATTTCTCAAACCAAGTATATCAGAGAAATGCTAAAGAGGTTTGGAATGGAAGATTGCAAATCAATTATCACTCCCATGCAAACCATTTGCAAGTTGAGAAAAGATGATGATTCAAAGTCTACAGATCATAGGCAATTTAGGTCAATGATTGGTAGCCTACTATATGTGATAGGATCCAAACTAGATGTAATGCAGGCATTTGGATAGGTGGAACAATGTCAAGCAACACTAAAGGAGTCACATGTGTTAGTAGTGAAGAGGATTTTCAGATATCTCAAAGGAACAAAAGATTTTGGATTATGGTATCCAAAAGGAAAGGATCTATCCCTTATTGCCTACATAGATGCAGATTGGGCAAGTTGTATTGATGACCGACAAAGCACTAGTGGAGAAACATTCTACTTGGGTGAGTGTTTAATATCATGGCTAAGCAAGAAAAAATCATCAATATCTTTATCTACAGCTGAGGTAGAGTATATTGCAACAACATAATGTTGTACACAGGCTCTTTGGATGAAACGAACTCTGACAGATATACAAGTTGAGTATGATGAACCCATTCCAATCTATTTTGATAATACAAGCACCATCAGTATCTCGAAGAACCCGATGATGCACTACAAGACGAAGCACATTCCAATAAAATATCACTTTCTATGGGAGCAGGTTGCAGAAAATAACATCAACGTTGAGTATGTGGGCACAAAAGAACAAGTGCCAAACATCTTCAAAAAACCACTTCCACTAGAATCCTTTTAATAACTTCACCAGAGACTTGGAGTTATTTTTACTCCAAAATGAATGATTTTCGAATGCTTATCTTATATGTCTTATATTTACACGAGGAAGCACCATAAGAGGATAATTTAGTTAGGGGGAGAAACCCCGGATGGAAATATACCTTTTCCATTGATGAAAAAGTGGGAGATATTTATCAGATGTAGAGGACAGAGGTAGGGTTCCAGGGGGAACATGAGTGATATGATTTCAGTATTGCATCAGAGTGTTGCCATCAATGCCAAAGGCGGAGATTGTTGATTAAGGTTGGTTGTCATTGATGTCAACCCTTGAAGAAATCCCCATAGCACAAAGGTTGGGTAATGGACCCAAGATTGTTTGATGTAAATATGACTCATTATTGTCTTGTCATGGTTGATAATAAGTAGAAATGGATTAACTCCAAAGTGGTCCCCTTATGGTGAAATCCCCCACGGGAAGACGCTTTGTGGATTGAGTTATCCTAAAAGTATGGTTAGAGAACCCATGCTTATTTGTGGAATAATGAGATGAACACCAGTGGATTTTTCAGTGAAACTATTCTATATGGATAGTGCTTTTCATGCCATTTTTGGTGGTATGTGGAACGTCACATAACTCCTCACGGTTAGATAGTTATGGCCATGAGAAGTTGGATAACCCAGGTTTGGGTAATGGACCCAATTTTGTTTGATGGATAACGGTATGAGTTTTGATATATTTTCAGGTAATACTATTCTATATGTATATTACATGTCATTCCATTTCTGGTGTTATGTGTAACATCACATAAATTATCACGGTTTGAGAGTTATGGCCTTACATAGTTGGAGGACCCTCATATGTCATCTAGAAGCCCCAAAAGGTCAAAGTAGTCAAAGTGGTTTAAGAGATTTTAAAAGGTAAATAATAAAGTGAAGTGATGAGTGTACTATAATTCAAAGTGAATAAAAAATAAATTAATTCAATAATAATTTAATGGAGAAATTAGAAGTGGGTTAACCCTAAAATAAATAAAGTGGGCAAAGTAACCTAGAAGATGTTTTTAAGGAAGCTACTTGGAGAGTATAAATAAGAGGAAAGGCTCTCTCATTTAAGACACACTTGAGAATATTGAATACTTATAGGTGTCTGAGGTAACCAAAGGATATATAATCCTAATCTCTAAGGAAAGTGAAGAAAAGAAGGTCGGAATTCAAGGAAGGATAAATTCTTTTGATGATGCTTTCTAAGGTATGTTTTTTTTCAGGTCATCTCACCATTTTCTCAATAACTTTTTTTCTAGAATGATTCAGACTGTGAAATTGCTATTCCATTGAGGAAACATATCCAAGTATCTGTGGTAAAACATTCATCTTGTGGGTCATTGTATTTTTGGAGTTACACTCTATGGAAAATAGGGTTTGTGGCTAGTCCTGAAACTAGTCAAAAACATGTGTTTCGGGTAAACATGTCATAACTTCTTCATAACATATCCAAATTCAGTAAGAAAAAATGTGTTTGTTACAGCACATTATGTAGTATGTTGTGTAACATGTTAAAATAAATTCAACAAACATTCCATGCGGGGAATGATGTACAAGGTCGCTATCTAAAATAAGCCAGAATTCATCAAGGTGTGCCATTTTTTCCATAACTCCTTTTCTGACAGGTTCCAAGTAGTGGAACCTAGAGGAATTGCATAAAACACACTAAAGAACATTTTTTATTAGTTCTATATAATTATTCATTACAGGTACAAAGTTATGATTATTTCAAGTTAGGGTTTTTGACTAATCCAAAACTAGTCTTGTGAGACTAAAGAAACGTTTGATGAAAATGATAGTTTATTGTTGTTAAAGTTAATGAAGGTTTCTAGGTATGTGATCATATACACCAGGTCTATTCCAGAGTTATAAATTATATTTGGATGATGAAATTGATGAGGTCTTTTGGTTGAGGTACAAGTTGGGTACATGGTTGAGACAAGTAGTTGATGAGTTGGCACATACATGAGGTGTATAGTTGATGATGTTGGTACATATTGATGAATCATAGTTGATGAGTACTTGACACATGATTGGTACATACTTGGTACATGGTTGGTTGCACTTGTTTATGGTACAGGTTGATTACATATTGTTTGGTACAAGTTGGTGCATGGTTGATGCACTTGTTTATGGTACATGTTGATTACAGGTTGAGGTACATGTTGATGCATGGTTTAGGTTTATTGGTACATGTTTACATCGGTATATATCACAGTGATAGTGTGACAGTGGTTCCATCATTCTAATTCTACTTCAGGGCGGTTGGATGGGGCAAGGACAAGTGGTTGTAGCCACCTTCTGGTTGTAGCTGGAGAACATAGGGGGTTGTAGCCTCCTTCTGGTTGTAGCTAGAGAATTGGGGAGTTGGAGCTTCCCTTAGATTGTATCCTGAGAAACTAGGGGGTTGGAGCCTCCTTCCAGTTGTAACTAGAAAACAAAGGAATTTGGTGCTTCCAATGAATGCAATTCTTCAAGACATATAAGATAAAGCATTCCATGGTTTTCTCCAGATTTGGGTTTCCAAGTAAAACACTGGTGTACTGTATATGTGTGTGATTGTTCATTTATTATTTCTCATTATTGGATAATAATTATACATTGATATAACACTTGGATTATTTGGAGAAAAAGGATTATAATTATGCTATTACTGATTCACCCCCCATCTCAGTAATCCAACAAGTTATGTGACGTTCCACATACCACCAGAACTGGCATGAAATGTACTATCCATATAGAATATTCTTACCTACAAATATATCAAAACTCATACCATTATCCATCAAAGAAACTTTGTTTCATTACCCAAACCTGAGTTCTCCAACTTCTCATGGTCATAACTCTCTAACCTTGAGGAGTTATGTGACGTTTCACATACCATCGAAAATGGAATGATAAACACTATCCATCTAGGATAATTTCACTGACAAATTCACTGATCTTCGTCTTATTATTCCAAACTCAATCATGGGTCGTCCAACCATTCTTCTAGGATAACTCAACCATAAAGCGTCTTCCCATGAGGGCTTTCACCATAAGGGGACCACTTTGGAGTTCATCCATTTGTGCACCTTATCAACCATGATAAGACTATAATGATCAATCTAAATATGCATCATATATGAAAGAAATCACATTGAACCATATTCATCTTTTCATCATGTATGAATGACAACTCATTTATCCATATTCATCTATGCATGACATCATATGCATCATATACTTGACATCTATCTAATATCATCAAGGACAATACATATTACATTTGACATCAATCATCAATCAATCAATCCTTTGGCATCAATCAATCACTTGACATCAATTAATGACATCAATCAATCAAACCATTGTCATCATTGACAACATGATCCAACAATCTCCCCCTTTGGCATTGATGGAAATACCAACATTGATGTCAACATGTAGACAAGGCATGCTCTACATCAATAGTCATCAATCATATCAATATGACTATCTCCCACCATCAATCACATCAATGTGACCATCTCTCCCCCTTTGACATCAATGGTAAAGGGACATTCTCCTCTTAGGTCTGCTCCTCTTGCTTGAAATCTCCTTGAGGCTGCTCCCCCTGTCTGAATGCCTTTGATATTCCTATGAATAATATCTCCCCTTTTAAAAAAGGGATATCACTCTGATTTAATACTAAAGATACATCGCTCATACTCTCCCCATGACCATCGCTCCCCTTGGAATTATGCCTATGTTCTCTTTATTCAAATATAGGGATCTTCTCTAGGTATGCATTTGATAAATATATCCTCCTAGAATCATGGGAAGAAGAATGAATCCCCCTATGGGTATGTCTCCCCTTATATCCTCTGCAATACGATCAACATGCAATTGTTATTGCTCAACTGGATCATAGATCAACTTCTCTTTCAATGATGATCCTTGGACCTGTTCATGCATCAAACTTGTGCCATACCATACATCATGAAACAAAAGATATGTCAACAATAAAATAGAGAATCATGAACAAAATATCAACCAAGTACATCATGTACCAAAATGTTCCCACCATGCACAACACCCATGTACATCAACCATGTACATCAACATCATACAATGTGCCAAAAGATATCATCCATGGAATGTATCAACCATATGCCTCTATCAACATGTCAACATGTGCATCTACCAATATGCCCACCATGTGCATCCACCAATATGACAACCATGTGCATCTACCAACATGCCAAAAAAGTTTCATATCACTCATGATATGTCTCTACCATGAACCAAGTGCCTCAATCATCAAATGCCTCATGTACCAAAATATATGCTAATCAAGTAATACCAATGATGTACTTTTAGCCAAGTACTCATCATCCAAACATATACCAAACATG
>ML806937.1:64520-111631 GCA_009831015.1 Picea engelmannii | reverse complement strand
CATTCTTAGATTTGTTATATTAATATATCATTTCAATAAGTATTTGTTTACTAAACCCTAGTTTAGTTCATGATTCTCATCCACAATTATGTTGCATGTTTAAATTGTTTAAAGGGATGTTTATTTATGCTATTGTAAATTGATATATTACTGAAGTAATCATCTTGAATAAAAGTTTTATATTAGCGATAGATTTTGTGGGACTAAATATATGCAATATTAATTCCCAACATTAAATTGTCAACCAGGGAGTCATAAACTTAGAGGTGCAAGCACAAAAAATGAAGGATCAGAGCTAACTATCCTAAGGCCGATGAAAATATGAAAAAACAGAGCAATTTAAAGAAAAACAAGCTGTAGGAAAATAACACTAAGGATTCATCACTGAGACATAGGAATAACTTAGTGCTATAAAGTCTTAGATCATAGTATTTCATGCACTCAGGTGATGTTCGTGTGATTAATCATGAGTAGCTAACTTAAGATTATTTTCCTTCAATGGATTCCAGTAGTGGTTATCTAAGCTATAAGAAAACTAAATCAAAGAAAAACAGATTAAAAGACAATGAAGGAAATCTGAAAATGACTTGTAAACAAATGAAACTAAAACTCCAAGATAATTCTTCAAATGGGTACAACAACAATAATGAAATCTATGTAATAAAACAATGGACCTCTACACTACTGAATGTTTAACAATGATCTATGAAAACAGATAGACAAAAAGAGATGTGCTATGTATTCAATGGATGCCAACATACTCTGCATATCAGTGCATGCAACAATATTTAAGAATCACATGATTACATCAGGCTTCAAGGTGCGTATATTATATGTTTGTGATAATAAGACAAATAAATGTCAACAATGATCATTATTGAACTCAAAGTATAAAACTTGAACATGCTAGACTTATTAATCCATGCACCAACATTAATCCACAAATAACAGTAAATATATCAGTCCTATGATATATTGTATTGTTTTGTTTCAAGAAGGAAGATTCAATAAAAATAAATGACATACACAATGTGTTCCAAATCTCATGAGCAGGGATCAGATCCAATGTTCAAGTGACTTTATAGATGTTACTGAGAGCAGATTTTTTTCATATGACAGAGGTGCAAATACTGATCATCTCCTCAAGCAATGATACCACAAACATACTGTTTATACAAACAAGATTATTGGCGCCAAGACAATGCTGGAATGTATTATATAATTGCCACATGAATCATGTGTCAAAATGTTCAAAGGAGCCAAAAAAAACTTCAATTGTTTAAAACAACAGAGTGGTGTTATAAAATTTGAATGAAGTTGCATACATATGAAGAATTAATCTTGAGTATTATTAATATTGAATAAAAACCAAAATTGCAATTAAACATAAAACTAGTTAGAAATCACACCATACAATAAAATAAAAATACAATGGACTAAAATTAAATAAAGGAAACATAACAATGCTTATCCACATTGAGGGGCCCTTCCCAGGTGGCCAACACTGCTGAGAAAGGTCAGATCAAGCCAAGAAGATGCACCAAAATCTCATCAACGGTCTATTAATTTAAAAAAAAATTGTTTACAAAGCAATGACACTCACTTCTCACATTAACATTTTGATTTCTCTTCTTAAAATTGAACTATATCTCAAACCTTTGAACATTATTTATAAATGAAATTAGCTGAGAAGAGGATAGGATCAAACCCTCGAAATCAAAAAACCAATTTTGACCATTTTAGAACAAATTACAAAAAATCTGGGTTTTACTGTGATTTGGGAAAGTTCGAGTTAAAGATCCCCCCATAAATCATGAACCATTCCAAATTTTTAAAAATCTCTTGAGAATTACTCAATTTTCCACCTTCTGGACAAAACCCATATCTTATAATTTCGATATATCCTTTCATATGCATGTAAATCAAGGCACAAATTGACAGTTTGAGATTTTTACTATTTTTTACAGAATCGTTCCCCTTGAGCTAGAGGTCCACACATACGATCTAGGTGAATTCTGACACACTTTTTCAAATTTTGATGTTGCTCTATATAAAACCCATGTCCCCAATTTTCCTCTAGAAGCGTGCTAATATTTCGAACTATAATCTAGTACTGGATGCTTGTAGGGTGCTGGTACTAGATGACTATGTTGGTATCAGATGACTGTGGGATGCTAGTACTGTATGTCTATTTTCAGGTATAGGTACTAGATGAATTTTGATGCAGGTACCATATGGTTTCTAGAATGTTCTAGTGCATGTACCAGATGACTTCTTGAATGTTCTGGTGTAGGTACCGAATGACTTCCAATGTGGGTACCAGATGACGTCTAGTGCAGGAATAGTGCAGGAGCATAACCAAGTGAAAAAATAGAAATTTGATAAAAAACCACCATCAATAAAGCATGAGTAAAATCATTTTTAATCACTAAAAATGTAGAAAATATGATGTATTAACCACACTAGATATAATGACAACTAATAGTGTTTAATTAAGATTTATGGTGCAATTAGGCATGTAGTATCGACGAACTGCGAGAAAAATATATTATGATGAATGCATTTGTGTAGTGGAAAATATTCCAAAAGTGGAGACCAACAGATTTTATATTGATTTGTAGTGTTTGGGGTATCTGTTTGACTTATTTTGACTTGCTTAGTATCATTAATTTACGAAGATACTTCACATATACAAATATGGAAATTGCTTCATTTAACCACCTTGTATTTACGTTAATACCTTGAATCTAGTGGTGGTGTATTTGAATAACCAATATAGGAGGCTGTAGACTTGATCCTTTCTTTCTATAGGATTTCTTGAGGTTGCTAGAGAAGCCTCCCTTGTGTTGGATCCATCCTTCACTAAAATGAGGGAAGTGTTTTGCTAAGGTGACAATGGAAACACTTCCAATGTTCCACTTGTCTTGCCCCTTGTGAAAGGATTTTCACAAAGGTGATAGATTTTGTGGTAACATTGTGCTTTCACCAACTTCTTTCTCTCCTTCTAGTCTTCTATTTCTTCCTTTGATGCTACAACTTTCGATGATTCCCCTTCTACTATTGTCGTTAAGTTTGAGAAGATTAGTGGAGTGCTACTTACTCTAGTTGAGAAGAGTACCATTTATACTCATTGAGATACATATTATTCTACTAGCTTCCATGCTATAAAAAATTCATCTTTAAGGTCATAGGCCATGTGATAAGTTTCAATTTCCTTTGGACAATAGCTTGAAAACTTGATATTTCCCTTTCATATTGACTTTTAAGCATTAATATCAAGTTCTCTGAAATGTATAAAATATGAAATGGAAAGTATTAGTAGGGATGACCTATACTTCAATCCAATCTAGTAGAAGGTGATCTTCTTGAAGCCCTTAATATACAATCTACACCTTTATATTTTTGTCTTGAGCCATGGCGATGAGTGTGGCTCTCTTTTCTATAGGTCCATTTTTACTTCTTACCATCTCATGTCTACACTCCTTATCACTTGATTTATGGAGGTGTTGATGAGTGTTCTATGGAGTGTAGCAACCTCCAGTTTTCTTATTTATAGTGATGAGAAGGAACCTGAATCCACTATAACTTGTACTTGATTCTTCCAAAACTCACTCGATTTGATGCCTTCTACTATTACCTTCAAATCTATTATCATATCCTTAGCCTTACAATTTTCTATAGATATGAACCTAGTGGTTTCATTTTACAACTAGGACATTAATTTCCTTTAGGAATAACCTGAAAACTTGATATTTCCCTTTCATATTGACTTTTCAACATCAATATCAAGTTCTCCAAAATGTATAAAATATGAAATGGGGAGTATTAGGAGGGATGACCTATACTTCAATCCAATCTAGTAGAAGGTGATCCTCTTGAATCCCTTAATATAGAATCTAGGCCTTTAGAGAGTTTTCTTGATCCTTGACAATGAGTGTGGTTCTCTTTTATATAGGTCCTTTTTTAATTCTTACCATCTCATGTCTCCACTCAGAACTTCATTTATGGAGGTGTTGATGAGTGTTCTATGGAGTGTAGAAACCTATGGTTTCCTTATTTACAGTGTTGAGAAGGAACCTGAATCCACTATAAATTGTACTTGATTCTTCCAAACCTCACTCGGTTTGGAACCTTCTCCTCTTACCTTCAAATCTATTATCATATCCTCATCCTTACAATTTTCTATAGATATGAACCTAGTGGTTTCATTTTACAACTAGGACATGAATTCCATAAGCTTGATATCCCAACATAGGGGTTTTATCACCACCTTAACTTCTATTAAAGGGAATAATTGTGCAGGTAGCATTCATAGAGGAGGTTTCTTATTTTCAAGCTAAGGTCAAAATATAGTTCATGGAATATCCAAGGAATATATTTTCATCTAAGAGACACAACACTTAATCTAAAATTTACGCCTCTACTCTTTTAGGTATATAGCATAGAATTTGGAAGGTGGATTAAAGGCTAGCATTTCATCACTATTCTAGACAATCTCTTCACTTACATTTGTTAATCTTACTAATTCCTCATATTTTTCTATAAGTTTATTTTATTTGTTTCAATATATCAAATTTTAACTTGGGATTTTCATTTATGAGGGATTCTAAATTCTTAGCATACTTAAATGAGGTGAATTTTTTTTTCTTTTAAATGAGAAATTACTTATTGGTATTTAAGGACAAAAATGATGTCCTCCCCTCTTGAGTCAACTTCACTCTTCCACTTGGTTGTTTCACCCTAAGAAATATGCAATTTTCTCATCAAATATTCAACCAAATATGTGGTCACATCAAGATTCATATTCCTTTTCCGCAACCTTCTTGAATTGGATATCCTCATTCTTATAGCTACTCTTTTAGCAACATGGTTGCTACTATCTTGTTTCTCCTTAAAGAATGGAGTCCTTGATGAAGTAGCATGCTCCTCCTACTGTAGAGAATCAAGAATAGGTTTTGGATTCTCAATATGAACTTTATCCATAATAATTTTCAATTCCTTTCTTGAGTAGGTTAGGGAAATATTATTATGCTCCTTCTTTGCATTATGCTACTACTAGGCTTGGCACATGGGTCTGTATCACATGGAGTTTTTCTAGCATCCAATATTGATGTTGTATTTACTGGCTAGTCTATTGATGAAGTTATCCAACTTGATGTTTGGTTTTCTTATCCACTAAGAATATTCAATAAGTAGATTGATTAATCCATGATGCACTACAACAACTTGTCTTTTTGATTTAAATTATGTAGCCATATTTTGAAGTGATCTCGTCAAGTAGTATGGAATGCTGGTGAATTTAAAATGTATCATATCCTCCATAAGATTGAAATGATAGGCCAACGTTATGTTGTTCTTTCCTTCATAGGTGATATCAGTCATAATGTGTAGACCTACTTAGTCCCATGGATTCAATAACGTCTCTCTCTTCACCCCATTTCATGTACATGTAATTATTTTTCTAGCATATAGGAAGATCCTCTTAGTGTCATGGGATTCTATTTTTCCTTTAAACCATCTCTCCTATTGTATAAAGACTTATTAATCTAGTGATTTCCTCTTATGCGAATTTCATTAGCAATCCTCAAACTGCAACAACATTCTCATGCATCTAGTGAGTGAACTCTATAGAAACTACATCAATGAGTCTATAAAAAATACCATCAATCCTACTTGCTGAAATATGTGCAAAACTTCAGGGCTACTGTGGATTTAATCTATGTATGTGGGTTCTCTTCTATTCAAGTATCCTCCCATGTTTGCTAGAAAAATTTGCAATAAGCTACAATTTACGAACCCAATAATATTTTTTATTTCCTATTGGTCATGCCCTTTTTACCAATACATTTGATGAGGACTACCAATTTTTGTAGAATTGTTTTAGATTGATGATTTTCACTTACTATTTTCTTATGCCAAATATGTTTCAAATATATTGCTAAGATTGGGAGCTAGTGAATCTATAGCCTCTATGTTGTAACTTCGATTGATTTTAGATCAATTGATGACTATTTTTTAAACATTTTTTTTTTATTGAAATAAATGAAGGTATTAACATGATTAATATCCAAATGCAATTTAAATTTTAGTTGAAAATATTTTTTGATGAAAATCATGAGTAAATGAGGTGACGAAAAATATTAATTATGTTTAGAAGATATTTTCTAACCAATCATAGGTAAACAAATATTCAATGAATTTCAAATACATTGCACACATGATTAAAATTCATAATGTAATTGACTTTGTCAAATAAATTGGGTGCTAGATCAGATAATGTAGGTTTGTGTATATAAATGGTTGAGATTAATTGTAGAGTATAAACATATAGGATTTTAAAGTTGTCCTTTGCCTCCACAAACTAGAAACTGATTGAATACACATGGAGATTTACTACCAATTGTGGAGCACAAAGGTATCGTTACAAAACCACCAATGAAGCTTCCCCAAACTACCTATCAGTTTCATGTCAAATAGCTTAGCAGTAAATGTGGTAGGTTAAAGATTAATGATCTGTATACCAA
Organism: Picea engelmannii; assembly: GCA_009831015.1. NCBI lineage: Eukaryota > Viridiplantae > Streptophyta > Pinopsida > Pinales > Pinaceae > Picea > Picea engelmannii. The sequence goes on along the minus strand of ML806937.1, from coordinate 105,107 downwards.
TTCGTTTGAAATCTAATAAGAAATTGAAAGGTGTTAGATTATGAAAATCCATTTTAATATGTAACCCAGACAAATATTAAATAAAGGTGGTCATTTTTTTTTCTCACATATAGACGAGTAAAACTAACTTGTAAAAAAAGATTGTATTACAGCTCGAGTTCATGATGAAACCAAACCCAAAATCAACTTTTTGAAATTTTATGCAAAATGGGTACTACCATCTTCTTTTTATTATTCAATTATTCAGTCTGTCACTATGTAACCATATATATTATTTGAATGAAACCATGGCCCTAAGGTGAAATCCTACTAATCCTGTACAACCCATTTCTTAGAATTCTGGTTTGACCATTTAAATGATAAATATGTGAATATTTTTTAACCTAAATTAACTATTAATAATACTTACAAAATTTTCTAATTATCTTACCAATAGTTCAAATATGCCCTCAATATTTTACCAACCTCGGAATATGGTCTTGGATAGGTATTTCTCTCAACAACTTATCATTTCCCTAAGTTTTCTCTGATGTGCTCACGTCTCTACAACCCAAGTGAAAGAGTGTTGAAGTCTTATGATGGCACTAGAGTGGTTTTCCATGTTATTGTAGATTATATCTATGAAATGTTTTTACTATCCAATAATTAAAAAAATATTGATGAAGAGGTTTTAAGCACACAATTTGATTCCTTGACAATTGAGCAAAAGTGGTTTTTACTATTGAAACTGTGACTTGAGAATTCCAAAATGCTTGAGTCAACCCTACCTTTCTAAACAAATTGTTTTTGAGATGTATTTAAAGAAATCATTGTAATGTTTTGTTTCATAATGGGATATGATAATGATTGTATTGTGGATGTGTTGATCCTCAAATTTTCTAAGTCCTTTGTAAAAGTTTCTCTTGTATAAATATTTCCCACACTTAGAATTTTTTTTTCTTTGTCATGGGTTCATGAGTCATTTTCATTCTTGTCCAAAATTTCACCTCCTCCAAAATGCACCATCGTGTTCCACAATTATCATTTCACATATATACTTAGAATTTTTCTTTAAATTCTTCATCACAGGTCTAAAGCAATTCTCTGATCCACTTATTATCATCGCAACACTCACGTATGATTGATTATCCATACTTAGTCTATTTTCCATACTTCACTACCTCTGTGATACTTCAACAATTAGCCAATTTTTGAGCTTCACCAAGGGTCCATGATCATTTTACAATTCTTTCATACCCATCACTCCTCCGTATGACCAATCCACCTTTTATACTTAGTCATTTTTCAATTTTTTTCTATGGATCTGTGATAAGTTCAGTTACGTTCTCCTTACCCCTTACCCTCCATTTGAAAGATCCATTTATAATATTTATCCATTTTCTAAAATATCACCATGGGTTCGATGGTTTATGCCCATTTCATTTTTCTTTACACACATCCAACCCTCTACAACCTGTGGTAATCCATGTCTCATCTTGTCACTCTCCCCGAGGTACATTTAATGAAAATATTATGGAAAATAACAAATGGTTAAATTATTAAAAGGTCGTTGTTAATGTCAATATTCTTGAGACAATTCTTCATCAATTCAAATTTAATTTGTATTAATCATTCCTTTGAAAGAAGAGTTTCAAGGTATATTATAGTAAAAAGGTTTACTTTGGAATTAACGTTCTAAAAGTATTGTACATTAATTTGTCAACTTCATTAAGAATGACAATTAGAAGAAACGATAACTTATACAGAGATACCATCAATACATTTGAATGGGAATATCAGAATTTTCAATGGTTCAGAGCATACAAGTATTATTCTACATTGTCTCCTCTAGAGAGAAGTTCTAACTATGTTTGGACATTAGGAATTTCTTTAGAAGGTTGTGTTCCATAGGTTTTTGATGCCAAAGAATTAGTTTTTTGGTGCATATACAAGGTCGATAAGAACCAGAGGAGAGTCCCCTATTTCTCTAGCACCTTCATTTTTCAAGAAAATGCTTAGGATACCATAGCTAACAATAAAATTTAAAGGTGACAAAGTGAAATATTTCTTGAAGGCAAGAAATGGTGGATGGGAGCTCTTGCAATAATATCTTGAAGACCCAATAGTAATTCCAAAAGATTTGTCAAGCATCCAGGTTATTTTGTTAAAGAACCGAGATAAAGAGTTGGCATGTCTATTTGCTAGGGCAGTTGGTCAAGAATCTATTGCTACCATTCCTTGACTAGATTTGTATATATTTCATTTTTCAATTCATGAGAAATCAATTTTCGATTGGGTGAAAATTATCTCCAGAGAATTATCTTTTCAGTTATCAAATTTCAAGAGAAACAGGAAATTCTACATGTCCTCATATTTAATTTTCGCCATCATCTATGGTCACATTTTCAAGGGTTTGAATTTATTAAAACAAGTCAATTGTAAAATTGACCTTGTCTAGATGTGGTACCCATACTCGTGGAAATAGAAGGCTATGTGCCATTTATATGAAGTACACAATGCATTTTTTTCCTCCTTCAAAAAGCTCATTTTTGGGTCAAATACATCGAGATTATCTTTAGAGCCAAAAACCTTTCTAGATAAGAAAGGAAGCTTTGAAGTGATGGAACACTTTAGTATTATCAGAGATTATTGTTCTTAGGAAAGACCTTCTTACCTCCCATATTATGTGGCAAGATATTTGTTGTATAATTATGCAGACAATACATATTCTGGGTTTGTTTCTTCCATGAAAGAAAGAAAAAGTGACTTATTCCTTTTCCCTGGAGAATCAAGGAGATAACATTAAGAAATGTTGTAAATATTGATGAATTTTTAGTGCAATTTGATAAATTTAAGTTGAATATAGCATATGAAATCAAAGGGTTTGACCCTAATTAGTTGTTTATGAATCATATGATAGTTGTCAACAACCTTTTTTTATCATTGAAGCTTAATGTCCCTGAAGATGGGTAGAGTTTCCACTCGAAACGTTGGAGGTTTCGCAAATTTTGACACAGTTTTTATCCAAAAAGTACTCTAACACTATAGTATTTAATTTTCCAATACATTCCTGATCAGAGAAGAGGAGGGTGATAGCCAAAACCCTCAGGCTCTATTTGTTGAAAAAAAATCAAGAATGTGATATTGAAACTTTTATTAGTACTAATGATAAACATAGAAAACGAGGAAGAGTTTTTAATGAGAGGAGTACTCATTCTCCTAATATTTCACAGAAAGCAACCGACCAAAACCAAAATCTTAGCCAACAATGCAGTAAGAAAGGAAATATTTACTAGACAATTCTGATGATGGAGGAGATTAGAACCCTCCTAAGGGAAGTCTTGGAAATCCTCATAAACTCCTAATGACTAGTTAAAGAAAAATGCAAAAAAGTAAAGAATGATAAAATGAGGGTGCACCTGATGATGAGATTGTTCTTGAAGACATGGACCCGGATGTGAACATCGAAGATATCAAATTTCCTGATGAAGAACAAAGAGTTCAAGAAAGCAGAGAAGTCACAACAAAAATAGTTACTTAGGAAACAATTATATTCGAGGAAGAATCCCTAACTTTGCACAGTTCCCTATTCAACAAAGGTTTAAAGAAATCGATATTTGAAAAGGTTCATTCAAAGAATAAAAAGGTTCAAGGAAAATCAAGTTTGTAATTTGACCTTAATGGAGTTCCACTATCTAAAATTGCACAAATCCATGAAGCCATGTGTGAAGCTTTAAAGATGCGTGTTGATGGAATGGAAAGTGAAAATTCCACCTTAAAAGAAAGAATCAAAGAATTAGAAAGAACTTTTATGACCCACCCATATTTTCCTGCCTAATTGCTACAATGTATCCCTATAAGAGCTCTGAAAGAACACCATATTCTAGCTTAAGATTGAGAGGAGCATTGAAGATCCTCGCTGCTGTCAGAATATATGTTGGAGAAAACATTAAAAAGAGAATGTCTCTCATTCTTGAAGCATGGAAATTGGAAAATATCTTTGTTTCTCAGGGATCGAGAACTACAAATTTGAGACAATATCTTCAGACCGACCTTGAGAATGATGAGGAGTTTTATAAAGGGTTCATTTCTACCTTTTTTTATGAAATTTTCAAGCATGAGTGAGTGTAAAATAAAAGAGGAGGACTTTCCTTCATCAATCCATATAAAGAAACTCAAATCATGATGGATAAACAAAATTAAGTGTTTAAAGGAAATATTGGTTGATTGTGACACTATAAGTGTCAATAGGGGGAAATTATATTTAAAATTGATTGAGTTAGATTTTGTTAGAACCACCGAAGAAGTTGAAGACCCAAAATTTATATTAAATTATATTCTTATGTCCAAGGAGCAATTGGAAGAAAAAATAAAATTATTAAAAATTGCATCAGTTGAGAGATTCAATAGTTTGACCAAATATTCAAAAGTAGAAGTGGAAATTGTTGATGTTTTGGTAGCTACAGGAGGTATTAACCTCCATGTGTAACCTTTGAATTTTAATAGAATATTACAGAAGCAAGAGAACCATTAAATAGATGTGCGGAAACCCTAGAAGACAATTCAACCTAGAAGAATAATAATATTAGATTATTATCTTCCAAAAATACAAGTCGACTCCAAAGGAAAAAGATAAACATAAAATATAATTACCATAAAGTCAAGTCGGCCCATCCAAAAAATTCACTAGATAGATTAATATAAATACATTATATTTTATCTCATTTGGTGAGCTAGAAAGTGCGCAATTCTTGCGGAGAGCTACAATTGCATCTGCAAGGAGGAATAAGGGCATACGATCATCTCCTTGGTATTGGTCTCTCTATAACACTATCTTGGTGATTCTCTTGGTGGTTCTTGGTGAAACTCTTGGTAATATTATTGGTGATACTCTTAGTGATATTCTTATGGAACAAGTATGAGAAATTAGAGCAGATGCAGCTACTGCAGTTGTGTATGGTACTTGTTTTATGGATATGGAGACTCTATCTCTTGTGTGCAACCCTTGGAGAAGGAATGCTCTACTTGTCTTGAGTTGTTGCTACAATTAGTAGCTAGGGGTTATCTGTTGGTTATGGAGTAGGCTTTCTAGAATTATTCTAAGTAAAGGTTAAGATGCTAGGGGGTGGCCTTGTGCCTATGGTTGGGTGACAATGATGTGACATTGTCTATGGTTAAATGAGCATACCAAAATTTCAACATGGTATCAGAGTTGATTTCCTTTGTATCAGTCTAACCGCTGGAAGGAATATCTTTAGTTTACCCCATTATCAAGCTCGTTGAGAACTTACTGAACCCACTAAGAAGGTCTCCTATGTAGGGTGCATCTCTTCCCTAGATCATATCTGCAAATTTTTGAAGTTGAGAAATTAGGGTTTCCTCATAAAACTGTAGGTTTGGAGTGTTGGAGTTACTTCACACACACCTAGGGTTTATTTTTCCTAAGTTTTTTCCTTGTTTATTAGTCATAATTAGTCATTATCCAATCTCCTATATTTTAGGGGAGAATATTCCACCTGGAGAATATTCTCTTTCAGTTGACACTTCAGTTTGACTAGTTGAGTTGAGTTTAGATGTTGCATTGGATTTGTCACCATGCAACATTGGGATAATCACTAAATAATGCACACTTGCCTTGGGATCATCACCAGAATAATTCATTACCCTTGATTTCTTGAGTTAACTCCTCACTACTCTATGTTCAGTCAATTAACTGAAGACTAGTTGACTGGTTAACTCAACTAGGTGGCAGTTCACTCCTGTAACTGCCTGAGAGACTAGACTAGGTGGTAGTTTACTCCCGTAACTATTGGTGTGTGTCTATATCACTCTATACCATCACTATGTCTCATTATTTACTCATGTATCCTATATCTATTGTAAATTATTCACTCTTTGAGTGTGGAATACAGTTAATGAGAATTCTTCCATTCTTTCTCTCTTGTTTCTTCTTTCTCAATTTCTCTCTGCAAATGTGTGTAGTATTTTCTAGCTAGATCTATTCTGTGAAGTTTCAACACATTTACATGGTATCAGAGCTGACAGACTGCTAAGAAAATGCTACACCAAAATTTTTTGCAGGTACAAAAGATTGATGACATCAAAAAGATGGATTGTTCACCGGAAATACTTCTCACGCCTCATAACTATTTGGAATGGAAGCCAAAAAAATTTCTTCTTATCAGATGCAGAGGCTTGTACCAAATAACTATGGCAATGGAAGTAGAGTCTGATTCTGCCGATGAGAAAAATAATTTTCTTAATAGACAAGATATGGCCATAGGATGGATCCTCTCGTTTATTTCTCCTGAAATTCTCCATAAATTATATGATGACTCACAAGAATAAACTCCAAATGAATTATGGATCAGACTGGAGGTTTTATTTGGGAATAAAGAAGATTGTGAAGATTTTATGTAGGAGGTTGGAAAGATAGAGCCAGAAGAGAAGCCATCAGAAGATCAAGCCTCTTATTATGAAGAGTCTTCTACAAAAGTATTTGCAGAAATTTGTATTCCATTAATTGAATATGATGTCTACTCCATTTCAGATTTGTTTTTTGAATTTCATGTGGAAGATATATGGCATGCGTCTCAGGAGTCACATGCAGACACTTTTGCGTGCACCATGCATGCATCTCAGGAGACAAAAAAGGAGCCGCACACATCAGACTCAATTTTAATATTTTATGAGAAAAATTTGAAGAATAAAATTGGATATTTGAATTCCTCTCGAGAAAATATCCAGTTTCAAAAGAAAAAACGTCCAAAACGGAGTTCGGGAAGTGAAGTTATGATCGTTTTAAAATCAACAAAATTTCAACATTTTTCCAGAAACAACCACACGGTTTTCAAAGTTTTATCCAAACTTTATTTGGATATTTTTCATTACAATAAGAGAAAGTGGATATGTGTGGACATATCAATGATGCATTTACTTCATCAGATCCATGAAGAAATCTACATCTTCAACAAAATCTTCAACGAGCACAAACTTGCAGAGTTGCGAGGTCTTCTTGGAGTGAAGGACAAGGTTGCTTAGCAACTTCTTTTTGTTACTTCCCATTTTTATTTTTTTTATGCATTGTAATTTGAGGGAGGGGTTTTCCCATGAGGTTTTCCCTCTTTCCTCATTTATTTCAGTGTATCTTTTGTATTTGGGTACCTAACATGGCCTTGTGGCTGAGACCCATTCTTTATTTTCACCATAGTGATGTTCAGGGGGGGTGTTGGAGTTACTTCACACACACATAAGATTTATTTTTCCTAAGGTTTTTCCTTGTTTATTAGTCATAATTAGTCATTATCCAGTCTCCTATATTTTGGGGGAGAATATTCCACCTGTAGAATATTCTCTTTTGGTTGACACTTCAGTTTGACTAGTTGAGTTGAGTTTAGATGTTGCATTGGTTTTGTCACCATGCAACATTGGGATAATAACTAAATAATGCACACTTGCCTTGGGATCATCACCAAACTGATGCATTACCCCTGATTTCCTGAGTTAACTCCTCACTACTCTATGTTCATTCAGTTAACTGAAGACTAGTTGACTAGTTAACTCAACTAGGTGGTAGTTCACTCCTGTAACTGCCTAAGAGACTAGACTAGGTGGCAGTTTACTCTTGTAATTGTTGGTGTGTGTCTAGATTACTCTAGACCATCACCACGGCTCATTAGTTACTCATGCATCCTATATCTATTGTAAATTATTCACTCTTTGAGTGCGGAATATGGTTAATGAGAATTCTTCCATTCCTCCTCTCTTGTTTCTTCTTTCTCAATTTCTCTCTACAAATGTGTGTAGTATTTTCTAGCTAGATCTATTCTGTGAAGGTTCAACACATTTACATGGAGTTCCGGTTCCTTCATGTCATTTTTAGTGCCATTTGCATTGAAAGTGTCTGTGAAGTTTTGGGACTAATCTTTGGTGCATCTCCAACTACCTTTAGATTACAAGTGGGAGAACCTTTGAAGTTTTAAGGTTCATCATTTCTTGCTACCACTGCCAGATGGTGCCACTTCCTACCAACGATACCAAAGGTATGTACTCATATATATTTAAATTGTATCACTATTTTGAGTGTGATTTTAGGAGAAGGGATCTCTTACAATCATAGGGATCATAGATCCAACACATTCAGAGGAACAACACACTTTAGGTTTGATTGTTTTCATATGCCTCTAGCTATTATGGCATTGTGAACATACAGGTTGCATTGTTTTTTGAAGTTATGATTATCGTACTAATCTCTAGTCAAGATTGAAGTTAGAAACTAACTTTAGTCAAATTATTAGATTGATTAAGCTTGATATTTTAGATTTTATTTGCATTATATTCTCTAACTCAGATTTCTATCAAGAAAGTATATTGTCTCAAGTACATGGGACATGTTGGAGAGAATACTTTTCATATTGAGTGAAGGAGACTTAGAATAAAATCGACAAAAATCATTCATGAAGATAAGACTCTAGGTTCTAGGTTTGATTGATTAAATTAATAAGTTTCCAATTTGTACATATCAAGTTTGATAATTGCTACAGTGTTAGTTGTGAAAAAAGTCCTTGAAAGGTTCTATTACTACTAGATACAATGAATACTTGGCATCATGTAAGTACTATTGATATAAATGCTTATTGTACTTGTTTGCGAGATGAACTAACATTTTCTCTAGGAGACACTTCTTGTTTTCCTTCTAGGTAGGTCATCTTGGCTATTTTATAAATTCCATGGAGCTTACCATGGAAGAATGATTGATCACAACACTAGAAGAGTGGTTTTATTATTATTTTATTTTTTATTTTGCCTCTTCTTCCAAGCAAGTCACAAGCAATAGCTCTTAGGAGGAGCTACTGTGATTATTTTTGTCATTTTTGTTTTATTATAAGAGTATTATTCCTATACGATATTTTCCCCTTTGTTGTCCTTGTTTTGGACAGGTCACAGGTGATAACTCTAAGGGAAGCTATAGTGACAGTTGCAGGAGACAATATATTAAATGGTCTCTAGTTTGACACATGGAGTAGACTATCCAGATAAGAACTTGTGTACACAAATGTATACATCCATGTACCAAAGAAGAAGAATATGAAGAAGAGTATTTTTCTGAGATACAAAGTATCTCATATGGATATTGATTGTGAGGAGAAGAAGTCTCCAAAGATCACTGATCAAATTCCGCTAGTGCATTTGATCACTCTTCATATCATCATGAAGAGTTAGTAGAGCCAAAAGGGCCTACCCAAATTCATTATAGTAACCGAGAAGAGACCAACATGGTCCCGTGACACTTTGCAAGATGTAAATCCATATAGTATTGACGAGCCATATCATGAGGAGAAGATGGCTCCACCAGTGGTAAGGCAGGTAGCCCCAACAAGTACCAACTCAAAAGGAGTCAAGGCTTAGAGGGAGCTACTTGTCCCATACAATGAAAAATACATAAGGACCTTTCAACGTAATTGTGCATGATGTGATGCTCAAAGACAAGAAGTCTCTAAGAGAAGTACATCTCCAGAACATGATTATACCATATAGCTGAGATTAAGAGGGAGGAATCTATATCCCTTACTATGATTTATTCAATTTCATATGTTTTATTTATGATGTGACTCATTTTTCTTTTAAGAAGTAGGCTCATGTTTGGCATGTGATGTCATAAGTATGTATTCTATAGCACTGCACAACATCTCATGATGGAGCTTGTCTAGGATGAAACCTCTTTGCTAACATGCTTGGAGTAACATGCTCCTTATAGTATGTTCTGGTAGAGATGGAAGGGATATAGATAGTTTCCACATGTATTAGTATGTGGATGAGTGCTCAGAAAAAGTGTGGTCAAAGATAATAAAACCTTATGTGGGGTTGCATGACTATGAGTATATGTCATCATACTTAAGAAATTGTTATTTCTATATGCCTTGATTAATTTCATGATTATGAAATGTTGCTGACTATTGGACTGAATTTAACTTGTAGGTAAGACCTACAAGAAGAGGATGACAAGACTTGTTTTGGAGTACAAGTGATGAAGTCATCATACTGAAGATCCAGTTAATATTCAGTGCTCAAGAGGGAGCCAAACGGTCAGTTCCAGAGGGAGCTGGGTACTATAGTAAGGAGTAGGAGGCTCCACCGGATGCAGAAAGAAATCATGTGTGGTGCTCAGTATGGCTGAAGCTGAGTATGTGGGATAATGTGAAACAATGTGGCTTCAAAAGCTATTGTCTGGGTTATTTGGTCTCGGATTGGAGGCGACCTGCATTTGGTGTGACAACTAGAGTTGCATGAAGTTGTGAGAGAACTTAGTGTTCCATGACAAGTTAAAGCATATCGAGATCAGATACTACTATATTAGGGATATGGTACAGAGGGGAGTAGTGAGGCTCTAGTTAGTGACTTATGAGGATCAGGTTGCAGATGTTTTCATCAAGTCATTGTTGAGGATGAATTTCAAATACTTCAGGGACACACTTGGCGTGGTCCCTCTTTAGAGGGAGTGTTCTCATCTAGAATGAAAAAGGGATGGTACTGAGAAAAAATGGAAAAATATCATCCAACATGAAAAAGGGATGGCATTTTGTCTGATGGGTCTCATCCAACATGAAAAAGGGTTGGCACTGAGAACAAATGTAAAATATCATATAACATGAAAGAGGGCTAGCACTGAGTCTAGTGGATCTCATCTAGCATGAAAAAGGGTTGGCACTGAGATAAGTGGATATCATCCAGCATGAAAACGGGTTGGCACTGAGACCGAGGGTGCACATGATCATGTATTGATGCATTGCAGGGTAGTGGATGTCCTGGGGGCATGTTGTAGCTATTGAGAGCTACCCATAGACCTTGGATGCATGGGGAGAAGTCATGTTTAACTATGGATATCCTATGTGGATATGGTAATGCTACCTGAAGAATGGTCTGCAAGATAATGTGAGTCTTTCCCATGCCATATGAGATGGATGGATGTGTTTGAGACCACTACATGAAGAACATATTAGTTAATACCTTCCTAGATAAGAGGGAGTGTTGATGTTTTGGTAGCTACAGGAGGTATTAACCTCCACGTGTAACCTTTGACTTAGAATAGAATATTCCAGAAGCAAGCGAACCATTAAACAGATGTATGGAAACCCTAGAAGACAAGTTGACCTAGAAGAATAATAATATTAGATTATTATCTTCTAGAAATACAAGTCGACTCCATAAGAAAGATATAAACAAAAAATATAATTACCATAAAGTTAGACCGGCCTATCTAGAAAAGTCACTAGACAGATTAATATAAATACAGGATGTTTTAGCTCATTTGGTGAGCCAGAAAGTGTGCAAGTCTTGTGGAGAGTTGTAGTTACAGTTGCAACTGCAACTGCAACTGCAAGGAGGAATAGGGGAATATGGTCATCTCCTGGGTCTTGGTATCTCTATAGAACTATGTTGGTGATTCTCTTGGTGATTCTCTTGGTGGTTCTTGGTGAAAATCTTGGTGATATTCTTGGTGATACTCTTGGTGATATTCTTATGGAACAAGTCTGAGAAAGTAGTGAAGCTGCAACTACTACAGTTGTGTATGTTACTTGTTCTATGGAGATGGAGACTCTCTCTGTTGTGCGCTACCCTTGGAGAAGGAACGCTTTACTTGTGTTGAGTTTTTGTTGCAGTTAGCAGCTAGGGTTTATCTGTTGGTTCTGGAGTAGGCTTGCTAGTATTATTCTAAGTAACGGTTAAGATGATCGGGGGTGGTCTTGTGCCTATGGCTGGGTGATAATGACGTGACATTGTCTATGGTTAAACGAGCATACCGAAATTTCAACAAAAATTTGGTTAATCAGTTATGTAAAAAAGAATAAAGATATTGAAGATACATTACACCAACTTTCAATTGACTTTAGAGATCTAAAAAGGGCATTATTTGATATAAAAGTAAGACAATAAATACTTGTTGTGCCAATGAGGGATTATATTGAGAATTGGTTAAAAAATGCCTTAACTAAAATAACGGAACCAGATCAAGAAGGGTTAGTTGCAACCATTCACATCAGAAACTGTGATGATATCATTTTTGTTCTTTCGGGTCTAGTACATTCATGTTCACTTTCGTTTTTACGATCCATGGGAACCCCATCCCAGTCTATTCGGACAAACAAAAACTTTTAATTTTTGAAACTATTATTAGTTTTTGAAACTCCTAAGAGAGCTATTTCAGGGTGTAATTTCAATGATTTCTCAAACTCTGAGTTTATGAGCATGATATTTTTGAAGTGCACATATCATAATATTTTCTATTTTGAATGAAATACTCTTTTAAATTTCTCTCAAGTTGTGGACTATTATCTTTCCTTATTATGAATATGATCGAATTTATTTATGATGTGATGGATGTGAAGAATGGTTAAGAACATGTGTTTCCTCCTAAGAGGTCACAAGTTCAAATCTAAAGGGGGGTAGGGTAGGTATACCTCTGTATACTTTACTAGTCAAATCCCTGGGCGGAGGGGCCCCTTGTCCCACAAACAAGGGGGTCTCATACACCAAGTTGGTGTCTAGCTTAGCAATGACCATACATTATATTATTATTATTATTATTATATTTTCATGTTATGGTTTCTTTACTACTATATAATATTTTGTATATATTTTACTTCAGTTTGTGAAATAATCTTGGTCTTTCGAATCTCAAGAATTCTTCTTTGTGAATACATATTTTCATGTTTTGCTTATATTTTGAAAGCAATAAATATTGTGGTTTGATTTTTAGTATTTCCCATTTAGAAATTTGATTTATAACATTCAAAATAAATCTTTTATACTATAACAGAGGAGTACCACCTCTATAAAAATACAGGGGGGATATTTTATCCTCATGAAGTTTCTATTCAGATTGTGACCAATCTAAACATCAGTATGATGATACAATCTTAGGGTTTATTTTCATAATAACACAATCATAAAGGTTTAATTATGCCAAGTACTTAGTTCACCGTAATGGCCATTAAGGGTACATGTTAGTTTACCTGAACACAATACAAGAGCCTCTTCCTTTAGATTATTTCTAAAACACTTCATTTATAATATTATCTCGTAGTGCACAGGTGGAATCATATTCACATCAACTTGAAGCAATCGAGATTCCCACACTTCCTACAAATTTTTTTCCAAGTATCAACAGAATTATCTATCCCATTGTCCACATGCCCACCATTGGTGATGTTATTGATGGTTGGCATGGATTTGCATAGGCTCAATATATATGCATTTGATGGTTGGAATTATCTATCCCTTATATCTGCACAAGAAGCGAATATCTTTTGATGTGTTAGCCTTATGAAGGAATATCTTTTGATTACCATAATATTTTATTATGGTAGATAGAGTTTATATGCATTTAACCTTGCCTTATGCTTGCATAGGAAATGAATAGATTTTGAGATGGCAACCGCATGATGAAGCTATTAAAACTTATAACATATTTTATTTTATTATGGTAGACAAAGCTTTGTGACATATTAAGGATTTTAGTGGTAAGTCTTTCTACCAAATCCCACTACATATCAACTAAATATAAAATTTAATGTAATTAAATTTTGTAATAGAGTTATAAATATTAAAAACATCTATAATTATGATTCTAAATAAAATCTCATTAATTAAAAAAAAATGATTTTATTTACAAAGAATAATTAATACAACCACAATTATGTCCTTCGTTGGTGCATTCTCATGGATAACATAAAGTAACTACCCCAAAAGTTGGTACATTCTCTTTGCTAGCATAAAGTAAGTACCAGAAGAGCAAACCCAAAGAAAGGATGATGTAACATTTAAATAACTACTTAGTTTCATCTAAGTCCTCAAACCCAAATAAAGGATGATGTAACATTTAAACAACTACTTAGTTGCATCTAAGTCCTCATATTTCTCAACGAAGCAGGGACTGACTTCTTAGTAACTACTTCTCTTGTTATAATTATTTTACAGTAAACTTTTAGGTGAAAATATTAGGTAGAAATTCAGATATTCAATATAATTGTATATTTCAAAGTTTCAAAAGTATGAATTTTTATGCTCTAAAAATTTTGAATATTTATGAAGCAAGTCAAAATCCTAAAAAAATTTAAAACAACTTGAAAATATATCATTTATAATTTTTTACTTTATTAATTTTAGACGATTTTTTTTTTCATTATTTGGGATAAACCATATACAATGCTTCCTACAATGTGAATGAATCATGAGAAATTTGATTAGTGTGGATTTTTTTCTTTAATTTTAGGTTGCGAGGAGTTAAGAGAAAATTGATGAATGGAGATTTTTTTATTTAGTTTTAGGTTTTTTTGCTGAGAACACCGAAGGAAGGAAATGGAATTATTTCTAAATTTAGACCCTCAATGAAAACAGTGAGAAAAAGGAATTCATGTCGGCCTAAGCTTCCTTCTATGCTGCAAAGACCCAAACCTAGTGTTTTTCATCTCTACACTCTAGAGCTTTTCCCAACCAACTCTCTACACCAAAAAAAAAAAAAGTTTCCCACTACAATTTGTTGTGAGGAATGAAAAATTCCCTAATATACTTCACTTTTCTATGGGGTGATTTATAGGCAGTTAGATTTGATTTGATTCAAATTTGACCATGAAAATTATCCACCATGCACACTATTAATGATTGGCAGTGTACCTTCTTTTCCTATCGGTTGGATACTCCACTAGACAACATTCAACAAACTTGATGAAGAGGGAACACTACCAATTATTGGTAGTGTTCTTGGTGAATATCACTTGACAAATTCGATGGCCTATACATTGCCCTACACAACATTCAATGTTGCATAGTAGCAACAACTACTTTCGTCTGTTAGTACACACATTGAAGGTTCTCTTATAGTGGGTCCCACCCTTTTGGGATGCTATCCTTATTAGTCCCTCCACGCTAGGGACTATAGTTATCGATTAGAGTCAAACTTGTATTAATTTGTTTGACTAATAAGTTTTATCCAATGTTTTTTCTTAACAGTTTAGTAATATAAAATTTGAAGAAAATATAAAATTATTTTTGAATTATATATATTTTTCCTATTCATCCTATAAGGTACCAGATGTATTAAAAATATCATCAAATCAAAATTTAAGGAGAAAATGTGGTGTGATAAAGAGTTAGAGGAAAACAGAAAATTAAGGTATTATAAGGATGTAATCAATTCTAATCTAGAAGATCAAAATTATCTATCTGTTTTGACAAGTGTAAAGAAAAAAGTAAGCATTAATAAGATAAGAACAAATTCTCATGAGCTCCATAGTGAAACTGGGCGTTGGTCAATTCCTAAAATGCCACGGGATGAAAAAGTGTGTCACCTTTGTGACACTAAGAAGGTTGAAGATGAAAAACATTTTCTCTTAGATTGTCTAGCCTATACCCAGATTATATCTCATTGTCAAAATATGTGTCACTCTACAAGGCTTCCTAACTTCTTAACTCAAAAAAACTATGGTGATCTTGGAAATCTTCTCTTAATGCTTTTCGAGCACATAAGTTTTTTTTAAAGAATTACAAGTAATCACTTACTCTATTAAGGTATGATAGACCAATTTGGTCTTAGTGGACATTAATCATCATCATCATCATCATTATAATAAGAAGAAGCAAAAATATTGGAAACAAATACCAACAAAACGAGAAAATATTGAGAATCACAACACAAAAAATGATACCTTTATTGATAGAAATCCAAGTTTACTTGCTTCTTCAAGGAGGAAACATCCAATAGAGTAGAGGAAAATATATTATTCTACCTACGTGAAGGGTTTGGGAGGATAGGTCCCTAACATGCCCCCCCCCCTTGAAAAAACCCTTTTCCTCAAGACTTGAGATGAGGAAATTGTTGTAGAATGGTAGTTGATTCCCAGGTGGCATCTTCTAGTAGTGTATCCTTCCATTGAACTAAAAATTCCTTTGATGGTGCACTGATAGAGACGATGCTCGTGATGGTCCAAGATTTCTTGTCGATGCAACCAAATGGAACCTTCTTCATCCAACTCAGGGAGAGTGGTTTGATTCTGGTGCTTAGTTCCAATCACTTTATTTAAGCAAGAGACATGAAAAACATGGTGAAGCTTAGAGTGACTAGGCAGAGCTAATTGGTAAGCCACGGGCCCCACTCACTTGAGAATTGTATAAGGACCAAAAAATTTGGGGGTAAATTTCTAATAGTGTTGAAATTTTAGTGAAGTGTTCTTATAAGGTTATAGACAAAGAAACACATGGCCCCATTAAGCGAATTGACATTCAGAATGACCATGACCTTCTTATTGCTTCATGCGATTCTGAGCCAAGACCAAATTTTCTTTGAGGGTATGGAGAATGGATGCACGAAGTTTAATATTATTTTCAACCTCCTGAACCTTGGATACACTTGGCATGTATGGGAGAAACGAGAGTGGATTTTTCCCATTGACAACTTCAAAGGGAGTCATGCGAGTGGCAATATGGTAAGATGTGTTGTACCACCATTCAGCTAGAGGTAATGAATGCACCCACGGATTTTGTATGTTGGATGAAAAACACCACAAATATGTTTCCAAACACTTATTGACAGCTTCAATTTGTCCATCAGTATGGGGATGATTGGTAGTACTGAGATGAAATTGGGTTTGCTAGAGTCTGAACAATTCTAACCAAAAATTGTTGGTGAAATTTGGATCATGGTCAGAGACAATAGAATGAGGCATGCCATGGAGTTTGAAGATATAATCCATAAAAAAATGAGCCACTAATCATGCGGTGAATGGGTGTTGAAGAGAACGAAAATGAGCATATTTGGAAAGATGATCGACTACCACCATGATGACTGACTTATTTCCCAATTCAGGTAAGCCAAAAATGAAATCCATAGAAATATCCATCCAAATCATAGGTGGAATCGAGAGCAGTTGGAGTGTGCCTAGAGCTTTGACAGTTATCCTTTATTGTGTTGATAGGTATCACTTTCAGACACAAAGGTGTGTATGTACTATTTCATAACTTCCCAGAAAAAAGAACGTTTGACCCATTCAAAGATTTTGGTAAATGTTGAATTCCCATCTGTGGGGGAATCATGAAACTTAGAAAGAATCATGGATTTAAGGTTCAATATTTTTCTTAAATATAGATGACCTTGCTTAAGGTTAAATATATATGGGCTTTCCAAGTTTTACTATAGATGAGAATATAATCAAAGAAAAATAATACAAAATGATGGAGGGGGGATGAAAGACATGATTCATGAGACTTTGAAAAGTGGAAGGGGAATTACACATGCCAAAGGGCATGGCCAAGAACTCATAGTGATCCTCATGAGTTATAAATTCACTCTTGGGAATGTCTTCCTCTTTCATACTTATTTGGTGGTAGCTAGAATAAACATCAAGCTTGGTAAAGTATTGAGCACCACTTAATTCATCCAAAAGATAATCAATGACAAGAAATGGTAAATTTGTCTTTGAATGGAGTTTATTGAGGACACAAAAATTAGGGCACATGTTCCAAGTGCTTTCTTTATTGAGTACCATAACTACTAGAGAATAATAGGGGTTGAAACTGGGATAAATAACACCTACTTCTAGCAATTCTTAAGCAATTTTCTCAATTTCATTTTTCTAAGAAAAGGGATGATGATAAGGGAGAACATTGGGAGGAATACTTCCTACTACTAGAGGAATGGAATGATCATGGACACCATGGGAAGGGGGAAGTCCATGTGGAGTGTTAAATATAGCTTGGTGGAGGGAGATTATAGATTAGAGATTAGGGTGTATCGAGGGTGTCTCAAAATATTGAATGGAGTTGGTAAATAATGTCAGAATGACCTTTTTTGGTATCTTTTCCATTTAGTAGGAACTCATGATCTTCGGTGAGCTTGTTGTTATGCCTTGGAACTTATATTGTTGTCCCTCCTATTGGAATTTCATGGTGAGGTACTTAAAATCCACGAGGATGGGGCCGAGAGCGAATAACCAGTCAACACTTAGCATAATGTCACAACCACCCATGTCGATAGAAAAAATATGAGATTTCAAGTGGTACTAACCAATTTGTAGGAAAACAAATTTCACAACACCCACCATATTTCATGGAACCACCATTGGAAATCATGATTTGAAAATTGTTGATTCCACGGATATAACAATTGATTTCTTGGAAAATGCAGTGATGAATAAAATTATGGGTGCTGCCACTATCAATAAGGATGATGATGGGTGTAGCCAATTAACTTGAGGTTTTAAGGAGTAGAGAAGCTAGTGAGGGAGTGTAGAGAAATCAATGGTTCAACTTATGGTGGATCATAGGGTTGAGGAATATCATCTCCTTGGGGTAGATCTTCAACAAGGGAAACATCAACATCCTCATCAAAAACATCCTCGTAAATGACCACAACAAGTTTTTATTTTTTACACTTGTTACCCGTAAAATATTTATCATCACAATTATAACAAAGACCCTTGAGTTGGCATTCAACTATTTCTTCCCAAGCCAATTTCTAGATATTTAAAGGCATGGCCTGAGGGGAAGGATTAGTGGTTCTAGGAAAATGAATAAAAGATGGTTTTCTACTCTATCAAGAGATGACCTATTGTGCCTCCTTGGAATGTTTAGCATCTTCCAACCAAGTCTAGGTGAGCCATTAGGACCTAGGCTCAAATTTCATCCTTTAGGCCATTGATAAAGAATTCCCCTTGAAGTCATCTGACATGAACTATATTTTGAAAGACAAGTGATCAAAGGAGTTTATAAAGTCTTATACTATGCCATATTGTTTCAACTTGGTCAAATGTCCCAAATGGTGTGTATCAGTGTCAAAGCAGTCATAAAGCTCGACCACAAACTATGTCCAAGAAACATAACCTTGGCGTGAATTTCTACACCATTGACACCATTGTCATTCTAGATCTAGATAGAGGATATCCTAATGAAGTTTGTCCAAATCATCACTGATGCCATGCAAGGAGAAATGATTTTCCATTTGAGTGACCCAACCCATAGGATTTGAGCCATCAAATTTGTTCACCTTGACTCTGGGAAGACACAATTCATGATGAAGGTGATCAGAAAGAGCGTTTTGGAAATGGGAAGAGTTGACGTCTTCCTTATAGGAAATTTTCTCATATGAGAAAGGGTTCATGGGTAAACTGAGAAAATTTTCAAGCGTGTCTTTTATCGAGGCATATTGGTCCTTGAGAGTAGCAAAAAATGAATTGAGGAAGATACTGTTGGAATTGATGTCTGGTCTTGCTTGTGTTAGTCATTGTATGTGAGAAAGGTAGTGAGTTTTAAACATGTGAAGTAAATAAATGCATATAGATTCTTAAGAAAAATAGACATTAATCAATGGATCAAACACATAGTACATAGAGATTTATACCAGAAACCCTTAATCGGGAGAAAACCTTTAAACGCTTCATTGTATTAATTTCACCATTCACCATACAATATATATACAATGTTTTTAGATATTCCATAGATACCAAAACCCTAATCCCTTAATCCAGGATTAATTTAGAAAATTGCTAAAAATAGAAAAATCCACTAAAACTGAAAAAACGACAAAAGAAAAACATTTCGGGGCGCTGTCTCGAATGCTACGTGTAACCAAGGGGGGCATACCTGCCCCCCTTGGTACCCCTCTAGGAAGTTCCCGATGCACACGACACAAAGAGAAATACTAGAGGGATCGTCAGACGCAGTTGTTGAATCTGATGCGCCCACACACACACATGGAAAGAATATAACACATACCCAACATTCTCCAACTTATTGTTTTCTTTGCATCCAGGGGTCCACAGGACTATATAGTCAACAATCCAGGGAAACAATGCCCATTATTACTCTACACCAGGATAAATTTTCTATGCTCACTGACTTTGTCAATGAATTTGCAACATTCTTCAAAGTATCAATCTTTTCCAGCAACACCTTCTTTTCTTCAACCATGTCTCTCACAAAGTGATAATGAACATCAATATGCTTTGTCTTCGAATGATAAGATGATTTATTTTCTAGGAATATTGCACTCTGACTATCACAATCTAATCTCACTAATTGTTGTACCAACCCAATACCTGAACACAATCTTTGTAACCATACTACTTCCTTGCTTGCATGAGTGGTTGCCATGTATTCAACTTCTGTAGTTGAGAGTGCCACTACAGCCTGTCTTTTGCTCATCCAACTGATTGCTCCTCCAAATAGGTTAAATGCATGCCCACTTGTAGATCTTCTACGATCCATATCTCCAACCTAGTATGCATCAACAAAGCCATGTATGTTCACCACTTTTTCCAATCCTGGTCTTCCTTGGTAGCACAATCCATAATTGGTAGTGCCACGCAAATACCTGAAGACCCTCTTTACTGTTTTCCAATGATCCTTCCCTGGTTTTGACATATACCTTCTCAAAAATCCCACTGCATGTGAAATGTCTGGTCTAGTACAAACCATTTCATACATCAAACTTCCAACTACACTAGCATATGGAACATGGGACATGTCCTCTTCTTATTCCTGTGTCTTGGGACACTGATCTGTAGATAAATTTACACCTATAGGAATAGGAACATTGAACGATTTAATTCCATGTATATTAAACCTCTGCAATATTGTCTCAACATAGTTTCTCTAATTCAACCAGAGTTTCATGTTTGCATGATCTCTTTTAATCTCCATTCCCAAAATGAAGTTAGAAACACCGAGATCCTTCATGTCAAATTTGGAGGATAGTTGTGATTTCACCTCCTTGATAACATCCATGTTATTACCTACCAACATCATGTCATAAACCTACAACACTACATAAATGAAGTGATTACCAACCTTCTTGGAATATACATAGTGATCAGCCCTGCTTCTCACAAATCCGAATCCAAGGATGTATGTGTCAAAATTTTGGTACCACATCCTAGGTGATTTCTTCAAACCATATAGTGACTTCTTTAGCTTACAGAACAATTCTTTCTTTCCCTTCACTAGAAATCCTTATGGTGGCTTCATGTAGATTTCTTCTTCCAGATACCCATGTAGGAATGTTGTCTTCACATCCATCTGTTCCACTAGAAGATAAAAAGAAGCAACAATAGATAAAAGAAATCTAATAGATGTTAACTTGGCAACAAGAGAAAAAATCTCACCAAAGTCAATTCCCTCTACCTGGGAATAACCTTTTGCTACTAACCGAGATTTGTATTTCTCCACTTTACCTTCTGCATTAAACGTCTTCTTAAACAACCATTTTCTACCAACATATTTTCTTCCAGCTGGAAACTCAACTATATCCCATGCTTCATTCTTATCCAAGGAATCCATTTCTTCAACCATGGCCTTCTTCCATAGTTTACTATCCTCTGAACTCACTACTTCCCTGACAGTTCTGGGATCATCATCAGTAATATATAAAAATAAAATAAAATGAAAATCAGGTTCACTATACCTTTCTGGTTTCCTTCTTTCCTTCACTGATCTCCTCAATATTGGGGTGTCAGGTTATTCTTCTTCTACTTCATCTTCTTTAGATGATTCATATTTTCCATCATCCAACTCCAACTCTATTTTCTCAGGTTCTTCTGGCCTTGGTAGGATTTCATGTTTGGAAACATCTTTTACCTCTCTTAAAACAACATCTCGACTGTAAACAGTCTTCTTGGTTTCTGGGTTCCAAATTTTATAACCTTTCACACCATCTTTATAACCAATAAAGATACACTTTTCAGCCTTTTTATCCAACTTACTCCTATTTTCCTTTGGAACATGTACATAAGCATCACAACCAAACACTCTAAGATGTTGAAGAGAGGGTTTATTTCTAGTCCATACCTTGTGTGGAGTGTTATCATCCAATGCTGATGAAGGTGATCAATTGAACAGGTAACATGTTGTACCCACTGCCTCTACCCAAAATTCTTGTCCTAACCTGGCACCATTGAGCATGCTCCTTTCTTTTTCCATCAGTGTCATGTTCATCCTTTCTGCAACTCCATTATGTTGAGGTGTGTATGGAGTAGTCTTCTACCTTTCTATACCACACTTCTTACATAATTCTTCGAATTCATTTCTGCAGAATTCTCCACCATTATCTGTCCTCAATACCTTTATTTTCTTCTCTGTTTGATTTTCTACCAGAGCCTTAAACTCTTTAAATTTATCAAATACCTCAGATTTATTTCTAAGAAAATAAATCCATGTGTTCCTTGAGAAATCATCTATGAATGAAACATAATACATAGATTTACCTAGGGATGGAACAAGAATAGGTCCAAACACATCACTGTGTATAAACTCTAAGATCCCCTTTTCTCTTGTAGCACCAGATGGGAATCTTGGTCGATTGTGTTTACCATATGTGAAATGTTTATAGAAATCAAAATCCAGAGTGCAATTAGACATACGTTCAACCATACCTTTAATGTGTAGTGTTTGAAGGCCCTTTTATCCAATATGCCCCAGTCTTTGATGCCACAACATGGTCTTATTTTATGGGATAGTATTGGTCTTGTCTCCTTCATTTCTTTGCTCGGGGACAACATAACTGTTACACCCTTTAGTATAAGTTCTTCCCAACAAATTGTAAAGATTTCCATACCAAAATCCCCTCATCAACACCATTTCTCCTCGTACCATCTTGCAAGTACCCTTTCCAAATACAGTATCCACTCCTGCATCATCCAACTTGTTTACAGATATTAGGCTCCTGGATAGTTTTGGAATGTGCAGAACCCCAGGGAGAGTTCTAATCCTTCCATATTTTAGAAACAACTTAACCCTTCCATGTCCCATGATTTTGGTTGTCGAGTCATCTCCTAGGAATACATCACCACCATCGTATTTTTCATATTCAGAGAACTAATCCTTGTGAGGGGTCATATGGTATGAGGCACCTGAGTCGATCAACCATACATCACGGTTTGCATGTGTACTTGTATATGCCAGGTAAACATCACCTCCTTCTTTAGTGGAGGTTTTCTCCTCTATGGAAGAGGTACTATCAGATCCCTTTGGTTTATCAACCTTCTTAGACTTGCAATCTTTCTTATAATGCCCTGTTTTACCACACTTCCATCATTTACTCAAAGATTTTCTTGGATACTTAGATCTCCTTGTATATTTAGATCTTCCCCCCAAAGAATTATTAGGATTCCTATCTTGGGTACAACCTCTTACAGATAAAGCATCTGTGCCATGACCATCCATGATTTTCCACCTCATCTCTTCAGATAACAAGGATGAAACTACATCCTCATACTTCAATGTAGATTGAGTTGTACTACCAATTGCTACAACCAGATTATCCCAAGAGTTTGGCAAAGAACATAACAAAGTAATACACTTATCTTCTTCTACAATTGTAATATTAGAAGAGACAAGTTGACTTACCAGAGTATTAAAGCATTTAGATTTTCTATCACATAATCTCCATCTTCCATCCTAAGAGGATACAACTTCTTTAATAAAAAACTTGTTTACCAGGGAATTTGATTGATACAAATTCCCTAACTTATACCATAGTTCCTTGGCTGTAGATTCTCAAAGACATTCAACAACACCGGATTTTCTAGACAGAGTCGAATAGTACTCCTTTCTATTCTGTCCAACTTCTCCCATTCTTCCTTCGACATACTAGTAGGTGGTGCACTAGTAGTTTGTGTACCAGTCAATTGTGTGGCAGTAGGCTGTGTACCAAGATCCACAACGATCCATTGTTCTTTGTCTACAAAAAGGTTCTCCATATTGATCTTCCATAGTTAAAAGTTTTTACCATTGAACTTCTCTATATTGATTATAGAAGAGATCGCCATTCCTCTTTATACACTTGAATAACCACTACAAAAGCTCCCACTAAACCCAGGTTTATCATAGACCCAAGATAAACTTGATCTATCAAAACTGAGCCAAACCCTAAAAAACAAAGGTGTCCCTCTGAAGTAAAAAAAAAGCTCTGATACCACATGTAAGTTTTAAACCCATGAAGTAAAGCAATGCATATAGATTCTTAAGAAAAACAAAAATTAATCAATGGCTCATACACATAGTACACAGAGATTTATAACGGAAACCCTTAACCGGGAGAAAACCTTTCAATGCTTCATTGTATTAATTTCACCATTCACCATACAATATATATACAATATTTTTAGTTATTTTGTAGATACCAAAACCCTAATCCCTTAATCTGAGATTAATTTAGAAAATCGCTAAAAATAGAAAAATCTGCTAAAATAGAAAAAACGCCAAAATAAAATAAAATCAGGGCGCTGCCCCGAACCCTGTCGACCCCAACCTACCGCCTGGTGTCGAATGCTACGTGTAACTAGGGGGGGATATACCTGGGACCCCCTTGGAAGCACCTGGAACACATGACACAAAGAGCACTACTAGAGGGATCGCCAGATGCAGTTGTTGAATCTGACGCGCCCCCACACACACATGCAAAGAATATAACACATACCCAACACTTGGTTGCAGGTGAGAGCCATTTGTGACTAGAAAAAAAGGGCAGGTAGGTATGCACATAAAAAAATAGTTATAGATGAGAGGTATCACTATGGATGGGGTGAACAGAGGAAACCAATGGGATAGGTGGAAAATAAGGGTGTCATGAGGGTGGATGGGTCCATGGAAAAAATGCTTACAAGTGATGGGTACCACTGTGATCAAGGAGAAGAGAGGAATCCAATGGGATAGGTCCGAGATAAGGGTGTCGGGGGGACCACTATATTATTTTTTTACTCATGCAGAGTTAGACTCCAACTTAAAGAATATTGTAGTGATGAAATGCCCATACTTTTAATAGAGAAAATTGTGTAGGAATTTTGCAACCAAGATGGAGGAGGCATGGTTGCATGGAAAAATATCCCTTCTGTTCCTTTTCTATTTTTTTATGTTCCCAAGGGTTAGGGTTTTTAGGGTTCCTATAGAAAAGGGTTTACCCTTTTCTATAGCTCTCTAATATACATGCAGGGTCGAATAGTAGTACCCAACCCAATATCTCAGGGAACCAACTAAGGAGGCTCAACTGTACCCTTAGTCATTCTTCTTGATTACCCAGATACTAGAGAGTATTTTCCTGAGTGTTGTTCTTAGTGTCACTATATCAAGCATTTGATCAATCGACTGATCTATAGATTGTTTCAAGAGACCTAGGGTACTCTCAATATACCTGATGGTATGTGGGAGTTATGGCTATGTATAAATTATGTCTGATGAAGTACTACTCGAAGGGGTACCAACATGGGTTACAAAGGTTTCCAACAAGGTGAAACATTTGTTTTAAGTAACCCCTTGAAACCATCTATATTTCCTGTGTGTAGTCTTCCCCAACCATAGTTCATCCAATGAACAATAGATCTTTGTGCTTTAAATATGCTGATAGTACACATCTCTACCCTGAAAAGGAAATTCCCACAATTTATGCAGAGGAAAGTGCTTTGATACCACTTTTAAGGTACCATATGTATTATAATAAGTATAAACACAAATATTGTAGCAAATAATAGAAAAAAACAAATTATTGAGAATCACAACACCAAAAATGATACCTTTATTGATAGAAAGCCAATTTCACTTGCTTGTTCGAGGGGGCAACCTACAACATAGTAGAACTCAATTATAATAATTCTCAAGAAAATAATTTCTCATGCCTTATACTCTTATTTATACTAGTTCTATCTTCTAAAGAACATTATAGGGGAATATCTTTCTAGAAGCATAAGCTTGTATTAAGTCTTCTCACATTAGACTTGTTCACATTATTAACTAGGCCTTATTTTCTAATTTCGGCCTTTATTACATGGAAAATATATAATTTTACCTACGTGAGGGGTTAGGGAGGCTAGGTACCTAACACATCTTTATACCATGATGAGATGTTATTACCCTTCATGTGTTTTCATATTTGCAAAGTATTTTTCAGTGTCAAAAATATTTAAAAAAGAAATAAATATGAAATTTATATGGAAATCCCACAATACTTGTATTTATTAATATCGATATTTCAAGTTGATATCTCTAAAAAATGGTACAATCAAGGCTCTGAACACATTGGATCGGGAAAAAACCTTGTCCTCACAGCCTCACTAACTATCTTGATTGCACTGCATCAGACCAAAGCCTTGTCCTCACTGCCTCACCAACTAGCCTTACTGCACTTCATCGGGAAAAAACCTTGTCCTCACCACCTCATTTACTATTAGAATCCTCACTACCTTCCCACCTCCTCACCACATATTATTAACTTATATGATTAAACCACCAATACATTACATTATACAATTCCTACCTACACTAACAATCCCCACAATTTTGGCCTTTAGGTGCCCTTCCTCCAATAACACTGCAATTTGAAACTCTTCTAATATTTCTCCCAAACTAGTTGGATATTTTTCACATCCAATGGTGATTTTGGAGCATTTTTCAACATGGCCTATACAATATTCTCCAAGATCTCCTCTTCATTCATGGATAATAATTTAGAAGTAAAATAACAAGTGAGAAAATCCTAGCTAAGTTGTTATGCAACTATCAAACAAAGAAAATATAAAATGTAGATTGGGGTAGTGGGAGATGCTCACCCATTACAAGCATCTAGATTGAAGCCACTTATACCCATGGCATGGTGAATATTTGTTGGCCCTTGACCAAGTTTTGGAGAACCTTGGTCATATTTGACCATATTTGGGACTTCGATAGGCTGGTCGAAAGTGGAGTACCTAGGCGAAGAAGAGCTCGCAGGATCTCACCCCCTTTTGCGAGCTTTTTAGGGTTTAGGGTTTATGTAACAGGTATGGGATGTTGGCCCATGGGTTTTACCCATGTTTAGGCCCCATTTGTAATGTATAAATAGATATCTAGGCGATGTAAGAAGAGGCCAGTGCACTAAGTGTGAATAGTTGTGGATGCTTTGTGCATGTTGTGTGTTGAGAAATTACAAAGATAAGTGAAAGTGATTGTAAGAAGCTTGTGTGAAAACTGTAAGAAGGATTTGTGCTGTAACCTAACTCAGGGAAGGAGGAGTTGGCGAGGTGCATGCAGATCTCCTGTCCTATGCAGAGTGGGTTATGAAGCTTTGTACATGTACGAAGATTGACAAAAGATAATAAAGAAGAAGAAGAGTTGGTGGACGTAGTTCCACACTGGGTTAAACCACGTATATCATGTGTTATGATTACTTTGTGCAGTATGGTTGATATTTTATTGATGTGATTTATGCTTAGTGTTGCAATCTTTATTTTAAATGCATCTGAGATAGTAGCTTAGTTATTATGTTGTGAATGAATGCTAGATCTATTGATGTTATGTGATAAATGGTTAAGATATACTTAGATCTTGTTGAATACTATGTTGATCAATAATTAGGGTTTTAACCTGCACTGTGAATAAGAGTACAAACTAATGAATGTTAATTGCTAAGTTCTCTGTTAAGTATTGTGATCACAGATTTGTGTCCCAGCTAGGTTGTAGACACTTGAGTCCTGCAACCACCCCTGCCTCTACCTCAGGTGAGACTTCATCTGCTTCACAGGTGTTTCCGAAAGGGCTGATAGTTAGGGTTTTGTTGGTGTTTCATTGAAGCGTTGAACCCTAGGTCTGCCCTTGTGCCAAAAAGAGCATCTCTCCATTTCTGAATGGTCTAAAAATCATGTCGCTTATTGTGTTCATTGATGTGTCAGGATTTAGTGTATGTTCCACACTCAATCTTAAAAGGAATTACATTTTAAAAGACTAGAAAAATGAAAACAACCTTCAAATCCATATAATTAACCATGAGGATAATTTCATCGAGGCACCATTTTGATTAGCATAAGCTGGGGAGAAAATAATAAACATGCTTCAAGGAAACAAATTGGGATGCTTCGAAGGATATACATGCTTTCGAGAAGATTTCTTCTTTCCAAATTTTTCATCTAGCTAGGTTTGTCAAAATGATTCTTAATATGGGGAAAAACCTTTGATTTTGAGTGACTCATCTTTACAATAATTTATTGAGCCTCATATTCCACCACAAAACCAAGTAACACATTGGAAAAATGGCATGCTCCACAATTCCATTTATTCATTTCCAAATATACTACAATGATTTTCAGTCAACATTCTTTATAGATTTCCAAAAATTAAATGTAAGTTGAATAGAAGAGAAAACACATATACGCCTTGGGTGTATCACTCGGAATGAAAATATCTTCTTTAACCTATGCTATAGGCTCTATAACCTTCGATGACTTTGATTCTACACCCAAATGTGGCCTCATTAACCCTTCATAGATGGATTAATATGACTAAACTGACAGATGACTTAAAATATCAATTAGGATATTGAATTTGGCCTACAAATAGCATAGTAATGCATAATTAAAGTGAATAAGATACGTTATCCAAGAGATACCTTATTTTTCACCTTGAACTAGCAGATCCCGTGAAGACATAAGTCATATCTAATTTCATTTTGAGGACCATTTCCTCAGAACAAGGTGGGTGAAATTCCTTTCCATCACCCTTTGTTCATGCATCAGGTCTTTCTAGTATAAAGCCCCAAATTTCAACATGAAATCTTAGACATTTAAAATGAAAATAAATACACCAATATAAATTAATAATCATCCCAAAATGAGTATAAAGATCCAAATCCTCCATGTTATTGTTAATATTCCGCACAAACATTGTTCTGGAGGAATGCTTGGAATAAGGATGCTCCCTTACGATTTTCGCAAGCACATTTGAAATTCAGTGGTGACCATTCCATAACCAACAATATAATATGATATTTCATTGTTGTTTTTTACATTAATACTTTCTTGATAATTTGAATCTAGTTCCATTCCACCTCCAATTCATATTCTTCCAATTCTTTTGTTTGACTGAATAGTGCACTCTTGTCAAAATCATCGATTATTCTTGCCAAAAATTATTATTCATCATTAGGAAGGAAATATGATATACCTTGGGACTCCATAATTTGAATGAATTTAGAAGAATATTCTTTTGAGCTAAGGAAACAAGCCACATCCTTTTCATTCTCAGAAATTTCTAGGAAGTAGCATTGTAAGAGAAATGTTTACCTACTAAGAAATATGAACACAAGGAAAAACTTTAATGTACTAAAAACTATTATCACCATCATGAAACCCTTATAAAATAGGATGTGTTAGTGGGAAACACATGGAATATGTGCATGTGGGTTGAGATCTTTTTAGGGAAGTGCAAGTCTATGTTAGTGATCCAGGTGGGATGTACTTTAAAACACACCTTAAAAAGACATGTTTAAAGAACCCTAATTAACACATATTTAATAAGTGAAGCACCATAAACATATCCATATGTATAACACAACTAAACACATGATCCCGATGGATATCGATGGACATCCACCTATTTCAACTGGCTCATCTTGGCAATTTTTTTCCTAGTTTTTGGGTTTTGAACTTCCAGGTCCATTTTGAGGCCATAAACAACGTTTTTAGGGCTCACCACAATTGAATTGTAGGTGAAATTAGAGGTGTGAAGACATAATGTGAATTCCTTGGATAATCCTTTCCAATGGGCTATCACGCCCCTAAAATGAAGATCGTATGCAAAATTTACCATCCTAGGAAGTTCATGTACCAACTTACCCCAATGGGGCCCACATGAATCTTTGTGATTCATCTCCTAGGGTTAGGTTTTTGGATGTATATGGTTTTTTCATTCATGTTTATTGTAAAAAATTATTTCATAGCTTCATTGTACTCATCTTCTTGCGAATGAGCATAGTCATCATATCTCTTCTAAGAGATAAGCCACCACCATTTTAGAAAGCTTATTTTAGTCTGCATTTTACAATTTCAACATATTTCTTTATTGAATAGAATCTGGTTTTATTGTATGTCTGTTATTTTTCATTGTGTCTCTATGTTAATAATAATAATAATAATAATAATAATCTATTTTCATTTCGTTCTTCTCATAAAATATGGATCAACACATTCTTTTTTTTGTAAGTAGGGATGATGGATAGACACTTGGATAAGCACTTCTAGATCCCTGTAGGACCATTTGGAATATTCACTATGCTAGGTCTCACCTTAAAATTTCCTATTTATAACATATTTATTATTCCCTTCTCTAGGTGGATGACCAAGGAAGGAAAATTTATAACACTTTCATAGAGGGTGGGGATCGGATTGGCACTCACCATATTATTGATGCCTTCCCTAGAGTTGTTGAAATGACATAGAAGGACATGGAGTTAAGACATGGTTTCATGGAGAAACCGAGGGACATGATTCCAATGTCAACATTGTGGCTAGATCCTCAGTATTCTATGGATGGTTTAGCAGATTAAGTGTTCAATGCAATCAAACAAATCAAATTTGTATATAATCAGTTCCTCAAAAACATGAGTATAATGGGTGTACTCTTCTTCTTGTCCATGGGTCTGGGTAATTATATCAACAATCTCATCATCAAAATTGTACATAACACCATAGGTGGCCCTGGCCACCATAATTGGATGGCACATAATTTGAATGAGGCCAAGATAAATAACTTTTACTCACTAATAGTGGGAAATAAAACTATCAATTTGGTGTATTTCATCATCATTCCTCATTGGTACATCTATGAATCCCTTATTAATGATCAAACAACCAGGACATCCACTATTGAGAAAGACAATTAGATCTTTCTTCATGCAATGATACAAATTAGATATATGATGTACCAAATGTTGGAACAACAAGCATTGTTGGTTCATCACACATCTCCTAGGTTTAGTCGGTCAAGCAATCGACCTACATCTGGATACAGTTGGTCAGGAAATCGACCAACACATTAAATCCATCGGTCTAATAGTTAATGTGCCTATCAGTCAAAATGTGAATAATAGTCAAAGATATTTGGGTGATAGATCGACCAACCCAACAATCGACTACGAGTTGAATTCATAGGTGATCGATCGAGCATTCTTGTCAAGATGACTTGATAATGGATATTCAGTGGAGTCAAATCTAACAACTGACAGTTATGTCTAGACAAGATCTTCTAGATCTTATGGAAGTTAGTTAGATCCCAAGGCTATAAATATCATACCCCTTGGATCATTATCATCATGGCGATAAAGTGATCCAGTTGATATGATATGGAGATATCAAGGTCCAATATGAATTGTGATGTTCTTAACACAATGCACTTTGCTTAAGTGCTATAATGGTGTCTTTAGAAATCACCACTGTCTTCAAAATTTTGATTATC
This sequence comes from Picea engelmannii, assembly GCA_009831015.1. Lineage (NCBI taxonomy): Eukaryota > Viridiplantae > Streptophyta > Pinopsida > Pinales > Pinaceae > Picea > Picea engelmannii. The sequence continues at coordinate 73,889 of ML806937.1, read as the reverse complement.
TACATAAGTGTTTATTTGTTTTTGTTATTGATTCCACCCATTTCCCCAAAATGGTATCAAACTAGATGGTTTAAACCTCGACCTATTATATGAAAACCTTGTTGAGTCATATTTTTTTTGTGATTGACTCTGGGCCATTGGTTTTCTGATTAGAACCTTTGAAAACAAAACTTCTATCTAGATATCAAATATGGATTCAAAGATTGGTCCTGTTTTTTTGAATGGATCAAATTATGCAGTATGGACACCAGATATGGAAACCCTACTGAAGAGAAAAGGACAATGGAAGTATATTAATATTGTGATTCCAGATCCAACAGATGACCAAGAAAAGTTCATTGTTGATGGAAAGAAGGATGAGTTTGTAGGGGTCATCACGTCCTATATATTATGGGAGATTTGATTTAACCTCAGTGGAATCAACTACCCTCATTAAGTTTGGAAGAATATGAATTTGTTTTTGGAATGACTCGACGAGAGCCACGCCATATAATTGGAGAAAGAGTTGAATTCTATCGATCCTCATTATTTTGACAAAATAGAGGAATATTTAGTGTGTATCAAAGAACTCTAGTTGAAATTGGGTGAATGTGGAAAGAACTATTAGAAGAAGGATGGACAACTCATCGAGCTAGTCCAGATGAACTTCAGAACACCGTTCGATGTGTTCATGTCAAATTTTCGCACCAACTGGAAATCACACAAGGAAGATGGTAAGGATTATACATTTGAATATTTTTGTGGTATTTTTATTATTGATCAACATATACTACTTGAATAAGGAAAACTTGGTGGTAAACACCAAACCCACTTCCTGAAGGGAATGAGAAAGATGGATCCTAGGGATAAAGTATGGTTTGATGCTTCTACATAAAAACCTGCATACCACAAACAAAAAACACAGAGACAGATTGATGCACCTCAACAAAGTTGAAAGGAGAATACATGTCAGTATTGTGGAAAGACTGGACATGTGGAAAAAGTATGCTATAATAGTAGATATGTTTTAGAGGGGAAGTTTAAATGCTTGGAAGGAAACGTGTCCTTCGGATAATGACCTACTGATAATTTCACCTTCCAAGTCAGAACTTCTCAAACCTTTCTATATCATTATGCATAGAATGAATGGGTAGTTGAAATTGGGTGCACTCATCACATGGATAAGGATGCCTCCTTTTTCACATGGTTGGTTGAAGCTGAGGAGAGGAAAATCTATGTTGCTGATGATTTTTCTCTGGATGTTGTTGGTCAAGGTGATGTTACCTATCGACATGGAAATATTGTCAACATCTATCATGTGCCAAATATCAGTGCCAATATGTTGTCTATTGCTCAGTTAACATAGATAGGGAACCTTGTGGAATTTTTTTCAGAACAGTTCTATGTTCGTGATTTGAATAAAGAAAATTCGATTGTTGTCGACAGGATTCTCGACCCGACATAAATTTTGTACAAATTCCATGAAACGAATCGACCTGACACTAAACCAAATGCACTTGTTGCTCACATTGATCAGAGAAGTTGAAATTGGCATGAGCGACTTAGAAACCTAAATTTCCAAAGTTTGTAGGCATTAGCAACTTAGAACATGGTTGTTGGTTTACCTAAGGTTTTTCTCCCTGAAAGAGTATGTAAGGGTTGTGTGCTTGGGAAGCATCATCAGGCACCATTCAACTTTGGAAAAGCATGGAGAGCACAAAACCTAATGTATATAGTTCATAGTGATGTCTACTAAAACAATATACCTTCATTGGCAGGTGCATGGTATATTTTGACTTTCATTGATGATTTATCTTTCTTTACATGGGTTTAGTTTTTGAATAAAAAGAACCTTTTATTTGAAACATTCAAGGAATTTATATCCTTTTCTAAAACTAAATGTGGTTGACCCATCAAGTTCTTGAGACCAAACAATGGTGGTGAGTATGTAAATCGACCTTTTGAAGAATACCTGGCTTGATATGGTATTAACTGGAAGTGGTTGATTCCTCACATGCTTTTGAAAAATGGTGTCGCATAATGCAAGAATTAGACATTAGTAGAAATAGCCATAGGTATTTTGCAGGCTAAATATCTACCTCCTCATTGTTGGGATGAAGTAGTGTATTGTGAAAACTATCTTTTCAATCGCATCTCGACTCAATTTGTTCCTTACATGACTCCAGTTGAATGATGGTGTGGAAAGAGGCCTTCAGTTCGCCACCTCCATGTTTGTGGATGTGTTATCGAGGCTAATATTTTCGATGATTGCAAAAATAAATTGGATGCAAGGAGTCATGCTTGCATCATGATGGGATATTCTGAAGAATTGAAATCTTATCGAATGTTTGATCCTATCAAATGACAAATCATTATCAGAAATAATGTATGGTTTGATGAAAATTATTTTGGAATTAATTTGTTGAATTCGTATTCTCGATTGCTACAGGATTATCCCTTTGATTTTTTATCCGACATTGGTTCTCCTATTCCATATTTTAGTCCTTCAAATGGACAATCGAAACTTGTTCTTGTTTCAAATAGATTGTCAACCTCCATGTCGAATAGTCCATCGTCCTTTGTTTTGACTGGTCCACCGACTGAAGACCCTCTGACTTTTGATTGACCAAGTGAAGAAAATTTTAGTTCACCTACTTCATTTCTACCCTAATGGGATACCAATAAAATTGAAGTTGTCGAAGCTGATGATGGAGATGTTTTCTTTGGATGAAAAAATAAAAGTAAAAAGAAACATGCTAGTGTTTCCCTAATGACTCGTGTACTTGAAACTTATAATTATGTTTCCTACTTAGATGCAAAATGTGTTGGATTACTGAGGTGGGGGGTGAATCAATAATGAGAAATTATACCACTTTTAACCACAATATGCATTCTTTAACTTTTACCAATAATGTTTAGTAGTTCATCATCAATGTATCATCTATGAATGCATCATATATATATATATATATATATATATATATATATATATATCATAAACATGTAAACATAAGAAACATCACATCAACATCACATCAAGAACACAGTACACCCGTTTTTATGTGGAAATCCAAATGGGAGAAAACCACATAATGCTTTCTTATATGTATCAAGAATTCATTCATAGGAAGCACCAACATCCAAATTTTCCAGTTGCAACAAGAAGGAGGCTCCAACCCCCTATTCTCAGGCTCCAACCTGAATAAATTTATAAATCCATGAATTATCTAGCTTTAACCAGAAGGAGGATACAACCCCCTAGGTTCTCTAGCTCCAGAAGGTGGCTACAACCACCTAGTTCTCAGACTCCAACCTGAAGGAAGCTATAACTCCCTAATTCTTCGGATCCAACCGGAAGGAGGCTACAACCCCATTTCCTTGCCTTTTCCTACCACCCTAAAATATAGATGTATACCAACTGTCATGGACTCTTCCACTGTCAAAAAATATCTCACAACTCTGTGATTGTCTCTGTCTTTGTCATTGCCACTGTTACTTTCACTGTCATTGCCACTGTCACTGATATTGTCACTGTCACTATCACTATCACTGATACTCAAACAGATGCTCTCACATGGATCATATATCAAAGAAACCTCTCAACTAGATGTCCAACAAACACATGCCTCAACCAGTAATGATCCAACATCACCACATACCATCACAAGATATGTGTCTCAACCATGTACCAAACTGTATCATGAATAAAACTGTACCACAACCTATACCATCAAGTGCATCAACCATGTACCATAACAAGTGCATCAACTATGTACCAAAACAAGTGCATCAATTATGTACCAAACATGTACCATACATCAACCTATACCATCAAACATGTACCAACCATGTACCTATACCGTATAACATACCATATGCCAACCATGCAAATGAACCATGTACATCAACCATGCACATCAATACCTCTACCTTATACTATACCATGTGCCAACCATGAAATGTATCTCATATACCATATAAAGCATCAAACTTGTACTATACCATGTACCATAAGATATTTTGAACAAGTAATACCAAGAGTGTATCTAAACCAAGTACCATCACCACTAAGAGATGTTTCCTATGCATGCACTACCATATTACAAGTGTATATCTCAATTATGTATCAATATCAATGGTAGGCCACTAACACAACAACCAAACACCTTGTACCAATAAACCAAGAAGTGTACAAGCAATGCATCTCACCAAACATGTACCATATACCATGAAATGTGCATCAACCATATGCCAAGAATATGTACCAAATGTGTACCAAGCATGTATTTAGATTACTGACAAGTTCCTCATACATATACCAAAACGTATCTCAAACAATGTGCCCAATATCCAACATGCTCCTCAAACCATGTGCCTCAACCATATACTATATCACTCATGATATGTCTCAATCATGCCATACACCATAACATCATCAACATGTAAACCTAAAAACATGCATATAAACATACCTATAACTTTGTAATATACATGGTGTATCTGATCATAGACCTGCAGACCTTCCTCAACTTCAACAACAAGAGAATAACATCTTCATCAAGCATTACCTTAGTCTCATGGGACTAGTTTTTGGATACGTCACAAACACTAACTTTCAACAAGAATAAATTTGTACCTATAATGAATAAATGTTTGAAACTTGTACACAATAGTCTTCAGTATCTTCTCTACAATTCCTCTTATTTTCACTACTTGGAACATCCCAAAAAAGGATTTACAACAAACATGGTAGACATTGATGAATTCTATCTTATTCTAGAGAGAGAACTTGTAGTGAATCCCACGCATGTAATATTTAATATCTAGATTTGAAAATCTCACCCAATGTACTAATTACTATAACCTATCCAATGAATTTGGTCTCACTAAATTTTTATCTTTTGTGAAGAATTTATGACTTCTTTACCTGGAACACATGTTTGAGACTAGTTCTAGGACTGGCCAAAAACCCTATCTTTCACTTAGTGTATCTCCCAAACTACAACAAACCATAAGATGAAATATCTACCATAGGTGACTTGATATGTTGTATCAATTTCCTCAATATTTCATTATCTGAATCATTCTATAAAAAATGTTATAGCGAAAATGGTAATATGACTTGTAAATAACATACCTTAGAAGACATCCTCAAAAGAATTTATCCTCCATTGCAATTTTGACCTTCTTTACTTCATATTCCTACTGAAAAATGCCTCAAATATCCTTAGTTATCTCATATACGAATCATTTGACAACTTATATGGATATTCAATGAACTTATGTATATGTAATGTACTTATGGGAGATTTCTTGAGGTGTATTTATACTTTTTCTAAGTAACCTCTTTCCTTAACTTTGGGACCACTTTCCTTAACTTTAGGTATTCATGAACACTTTGGGACCACTTTCTTTAACTTTAGGGCTTCTTAAATTTTCTTGTTAGAACCACTTTACCCTTTCATTCATTGAATTGCAACCAACTAGGGGATTTTTGACCATTCTTTGGGGCTTCCATATTCACAAGGCCATAACTCCTCAACCCTGAGGATCCACGTGGAATACCACCTATCACCATAAATGGCATGAATTGTAATATCCATAAATGATAGTATTACCTACAATTTCACTTTCCTTCATGTAATTATTCCTCAATAAACTCTAGGTCCCATAACCACACCTCCGTGGCTACATGTAGACTGCATCAAATGTACCCAACGAACTCATCATCAATCACTATCATACAAATTTCAATCAACTTTCCAACATCTATAGACCTATCCAAGGGTTGAGATAAATATATAAGGGTTGAAATCAATCTTCAAGATCACTATCCAAGGTTTTACATCAATGAAAACCAACTATCCAAACCATTTGTCCATCAATTTAAACCAATTTTCCAAAAATCTCCCCCTTTGGCATTGATGGCAACACCAACATTGATGGAAACACTTAGACATGGTAAAAATCATGCTCAAAATATCTCTCTGACCATCACTCCTCATCAATGTTTCTCAGTCTCCCCCTTTGACATCAATGGAAAAGGGTATCTCTCTGGGTATCTCTCTCCCTTTGGGGCTTCTCCCCCTTACTGAACTCTCCTTGGGGATACTCTCCTTGTTTGCACTAACTTTATCTCTCCATTGTGATGAATTTATTTATCTCTCACCCTTTGAAAAATAATTATCTCCCTCTTTCAATATGTCTCCTCCTAATACTTTACCTTCTTAAACCAATTGTTAGGGACCTAACCCCTCATGTAGGTATAATAATATATTTCTATGTAATAAAGGTCAATATTAATAAGGCCTAGCAATAAGGAAGAATAAGTCCAATGTTAGAAGACCTAATAGAATATTTTGCTTCTAGAAGGATCTTCCTCTAAAATTTTCTTTTGATAGACATAGTTAGTATAAATAGGAGTCGAGGCTATGAGAAATTTTTTTTGGGATATTATTGTAATAGAGATCTTCTCTGGTGGAGGTTTCCCCCTCGAAGAGGTTTTTATCACTGAAATTTTGTCTGCAACATCACATGAAAACAATTACAAGAATACAATATCTCCAAACACCTATTAGTTCACCTGCAACACCAAAAAATCATTTCCAAGAGGAAAAAAACTATACAACTGGTCAAAAAATTGACATGCGCTAAAACACTAAAGGAAGCACGCGCACAGTGTGCGGGCCAAAGAAGCCCATAGAGCACACAATGCGCCACATGCGCGATTGTGTATGAAAAAGATGGGCACACCTGTGAACAAAACATTTGTGTTTCTTTTCGGCCCCTCACCCACTTCTGGACCATCTCCCAACTTGATTTGACCCTCAAATTTGAGTTGAATCTGAATGGGGGGTTGGTCAAAGACCTAAGGTTCCCTAAAGGTCCCCTTGTTCACACTAAATACCCGTTTGATATTGCTTCAAAGACATGCTATAAACATAGGCCATGGGCGCATTAAGAATTCAAGAATCTCATTGTATTGTTATGCCTCCTTTATTCTCCTAAAAGAAACCTCTTTTCTTCTTGGAGCATACTAGCATCATCTCAAAAAGATATTCACCTCACTTCTTGAGGGAATAATCTTGGATTTCTTCACCATTTTCTTTCTAGTTTATCATTTGTAAGAAGATCTCTCAAATAGGGGATCCATAAGTCCTCCTTTCTCTATGGTGTTTTCCCACTAATATAGTTATCCATTGGTGGCATGATTATTGGTCATTTGTTTGATTGATTTTGGTTCTAATTTCCTCATGCATTTTATCTTTATTTCTTTAGTTGTTTCTATCTTAGTTGTTTGTTTATTCCATGTGATTGAATTGTTTGATTCATAGACTAACCCTTGCCCTGTCTAGCAGACCCAACTAGACTAGAAAGTGCTCTTCTTTTGCAAATTCAAGTGGCGAAAGGGAAACAACAAATTGGCGACCATACTGAGGATAAGGTATCAATTTCCTCCCTATTTTGGTTGTTTGAGCACTTCTTCTTGACCCATTTTCCTTACAGGGATCATAACCGACCTAGCCTTACCTACAAAGAGATGAGTTTGGAGATGGAGGAGGATAATTCCACTTAAAATCCCCCCCCAGATGCATATCAGAACGTGCGCGGGTATTTCGGCCCACAGACACACATTTCAAACATTGTGCGCCAACAACACTTTGTTTTTCTATGCATTCTGTGCATAGTGCACCCAAAGGTCTTCTGTTCACTATGCATTCTATGCATTGTGCACCCACTACACCTCTGTCTGAACTATAACCTGTGCATCTGTCCAAAATCTCAACATTGTAAGATATTTTGTGATGTTTTGAAGGCCCCTAGCCTTCAAAATCTTGATTTTATGCAATATTGTAAATGCACCACACTTATATCCCCTCTCCACATGAAGGGTTAGTCAAAACATAGGCACTTAGGAGGTTAAAAGGAACCATATTTATCCTCTTTTTCCTTGAGTTTCCACATGGATGGCTTTTTTTGATTTTAAAAGTTAAGTTGAGAACCTTTACTATCACATATATAAACACTTGCATTGGGACAAGAAATCGAACTTTAATCATTGAGTATGCTCTTCTCTCGCACCATAGAGTGATCTTGGGAATCATAAACATGATTAAGGAGACATTTCATCTCCCTTAAAATATTTAGGAGAGGACAAATCCCCCCTAGGGATCTTCTTAGTTTCTTTTCAAAACATCTTAAATTTGTAAGGGCCCATACATGCCCAAATGTTGCAAAGTTAAGATAGTTTATTTTTGAAGTTACTTTCTTAGTTTACATCACTAGGGGAGTTTAAAGATTATAGTAACGGGCCCATACATTCCCACATACTTACAATCTAGGATAATTGTTCAAAATATTTCTTAGATTAAATCACATTGGGGAGTTTAAAGGATTGGTAAGGACCCATATGTCCACATGCTAGTTCTTTAGGGACTTTAAAATTTTGCAAGGTTGTACCAATTGTTGGGTATGTGTTATATTCTTTGTACGAGTAGTAGTGTCCAAGCGTCTGCATCGGGCGCGTAGGGGGGTTAGAGGGGGGTGCAGGGGGGCGGAACCCCCCGCATGGGGGTTTGGGGGCAGTGCCCCCAATTTTTTTTTTTCGGGCCAACATATTTTCTCCAGGACGACATATTTCCAGGACCACATGATATTAGGTGGTTTTTTCGGCACATGGATTTTTGCCGATGGTTTTCTATTTCCGGTTAAGGAATTAGGGTTTTGGACTAATCCAGGTCATTGGGTTAGGGTTTTGGATGCTGCTGGATCCTATATGTATATTGTATTGTAAACAATGTAACACAAGGTATGAATATAATATATGTTGGTTTTCCCGGTTTAGGTTTCCAGGTGAAAAATATCTGTGTAATGTTTGTATTTGTCATTGTATCTTTTCTGTTCTTTTCTGAATATCAGTTTGTAGTAGATATTGTACAAGGTTAGAATTTACATTTGGTATCAGATCTTTATTGGCTTCAGGGGGATGCCTTTGTCGTCAAGGGTTTGGCTCGGGACTCTGATAAGCCTTATTACAGTGGGAGATCTGCGGTATTGTTTTTCAGGTGAAAAGAAATGGCAAGCAATTCAAAGATGGAGATCGAGAAGTTTAATGGGAAAATCTTTGAGCTGTGGAAGCTCAAGATGGAATATCTTTTGGTGGACAGAGATCAGTGGATCGTGGTAGATCCAGGTACGGAACCTACAAGAACTTATGCAGATGACTGGAAAAAGACGGATCAGAAGGCAAAGAGCACAATTCGACTGTGTCTCTCTGATTCAGTATTACTGAATGTGTCAGAGGAAGCTACAGCCAAATATTTATGGGAAAAGTTGGGGAAGTTGTATCAGTCTAAGTCCCTGGTAAATAAACTATTCCTGAGAAAGAAG
>ML806937.1:0-44770 GCA_009831015.1 Picea engelmannii | reverse complement strand
AGAGTTAGGGTTCCTGAGAAGGGCTTGTATTTTCTCTGGATCAACTGTGTCATCCAGGGCTGGATCACCAAGATTTTGAGTTTGCTGATGTATGGTGTTTCCTAGTTCTAGGTTTTGTTCTACGGTTTCCTCAGCCAGAATTTTAGTCTCAGTTTCTATTTCTTTTTGGGTGGAGGTTTCTTCTTCTTTTTGTGGTTTTATATTTTTCCTAAATCTACCCCTAGGATCTCTATTTCTCATGAAGTCATGCTAAATGAAATGAAAGAACTAAGATTGAGTTTCAGAGTACCTATGATAACTGATATGTTGATTTTCACCCCTTTTGTTTCCATAGCCCCTCTTACTATCAACCTGCTAACATACCACACCAAACTAAGTGCATTCTAAAACTAATCAAGACAATTATCTTCTTACCTTTTAAACAGCTCCCAGGCAATGGTGCCAAAAATGTCAGGCTGCTAAATTGAAGATTTGAATGACCTGAAACACTAAATTGTCAAACCAGGGTTGGTAAACTTTGAGCTGCTACGCTGTGCGGGTAAGGCTCTAATCTCTATCTGAATGCTATCCTTAGAAGAAAACACAAACTCACTCTGAGAACTTGAATCTTAATGACTATCTTGAAACTTAGTATTTCCTGTTTAAGTCATCAACAGAAAACATTCCTATGCTTAAATGCTGGTGCTTCTATTTCCATTCAGAAGTATGATTTCACAAGCTTATTCCACCACTACTTTTAGTCATCTATCATCACCATTTATATTCAAGACACGACAGAAAGAGTGTTTCCTAAAATGCATTTAATCTGAACATTACAAATGAATCTAATCTGTCCACAGGAAAACAAAGTAATACCCTACTTACCCTATTGGTACCGGTAGCTTCCTTTAATTTAACTGTAATCTAACTATTCTAATTAAGAAGGGTAACTAACTATCTAACAAAGCAAAGTTCACTCAAACTCTAAGTTATGTTCGAATTGAAAACTAGAAACCAATCAAACCAATTTCATGCTCTAAACCCTATAGGAATCAAACATGCATTCAATACTAATCAACTTGAAAGATATCAGTATGCTGGAACGATTTGGTTGAAGAATAAATAAACACGATTTTGAACGAGTTAATTATGAAACTGTAACCTATCATGTAAGCAAACACTAACACACTGAAATAACTAAATCTATGACAGCGTAAAGCAACGACTTGTGCTTGTTTGGCAGGCCCAACCAAATGGCACAAACGCTGTAAGTAATAACCAAAACCAACTATATCATTCTATTCAAACATGGTGTAAACTTCACGCTTTATTAACTCAGAAGAAAATACTCAAATCGTATACCAGTCGAGTAACATAACGCAACAACAATTTTGTATTCAAAAGCATGTGTTCACGACATAACATAATCCAACCGGTTCTCAGGAGTGATCTCTTGTTTATCTAGCTTCCTACTTCATAAAAGTATAAAGCAAAAATACATAAAGACAAATGGATCCCCGATCCGGAAATAGCTTGGAATCAAGTTAAAAATGGTCTTCACATCTTCGTGACACGTAGTGTCACGAAGTGTGAACGATGAAGAATTTACGACTCAATTTTATCATTATGCCTTCAATCATCCTGTGAGCGATAACTCCATCTGTCATGTGAATCTCTCTGTCTCCCATTCTGAACATAACGCACAGATCTTGAGCGGCTTCATTGGTATCTCCACGGGGTACGAGTCGGTACCTGGTACTGGCAATCCTGTTCCAAAAATAGAAGTGGTACCTAACCCAAGCGACATTAGTTCCAATATCAATTTAAAGCATCAAAATGCATAAAAATAGCTTGAAACATAAAGATACCTTAAGTAGCCCCATTGAGTGGTAGGGAGATGTCAATTATGTCAAAACAAGGCCAAAAGGGTGGTACTGGGTATAGAAATGGAGGTCTGTGGAGTATAATATAGGCAAAAACATGATCAAAACTGAAGACCAACAGTCACTTCGTACCCCTCCATGGTTCATGCATAGACTGTCTGAGGATTTATCCCCAAATCCTCGCAATTCTCCGGTTCATTTCCCTCAATAAATCTTACCCCCTACCACAATTTACAACCCACGATATCTAGACATTTGGTTTATGACAAGCACGCCATTGCACCATAATTGCAACACCCCCTCTACATCTTCACCACTTGAAGAAAATCACACAGTCACAGTCACCAATGTTACTTCCTTGTATCCCATATATTCTCGCATTTTCCATTGCGATGAAGATATCCTAGAGGAACTAACTACCCTCTATTTCCCATGGAACACGCTTCATCACAAAGCACTCTTTCTCTCACAGTAAGCCTTTGAACCTCCTAGCCAAAACTCCATATGTTCAATCTAAACCAAGGAATTTATTCCGTCATGGCATATAGACTGGTTCAACAACCCTATCCCTTCCCCCTATGCTTTTGAAGAAGGCAACATGGCCAACATTTCCCCCACTGTCAAAATCAACATTTCCATCAAACTCAGAATCATCAAAGAAATACCATTGGCGACGCATGCTCCCTTGAGGAAATCACTGCTTACAAAGCACTCTTTCAGGAATACCAAGATATTTTTGCCTGGTCATATACAAATATTCCTGGCCTCGACCCTTCGATCGTCAAACATCGCATCGACACTTGGCCTGATGTCGCCCCAGTACGTCAAAGTAAATGACCACTGCACCCATCCAAAGCCGCGACTATCAAAGACGAAATTGAAAAAATATGCGTCAAAGGGTTCATATACCCCATTGCATACATGTCATGGGTCTACAACCCCATCCCAATTAACAGAAAACATGGCACTATTCGTGTCTGCACCGACTTTTGTGATCTCAACCATGCTTGTCCCAAAGACAACTTCCCCACTCCTTTCATAGACCAAATTATCGATGACTGTGCAAGCCACGAGTCTCTGTCCTTCATGGATGGTTTCTATGGATACAATCAAATCCAAATCCACCCAATAGATCAGTATAAAACTGCATTTACCACCCCATGGGGTACTTTTTCCTATCGTGTCATGTCTTTCTTCAAAAAAATGGTTTTTAAGAAGAGAAACTCAATAGTGCTTTGGAAAAAAATGCAAGTAAGAGGGCCAAAGGTTAGGTATGCATGTGTACAATAATTTTAGGGTTATAACATATGACCCCTAATGTGTGAGGTCAAAAGAGCATCTGATGGCCGAAATACATTACAAAATCTTCACAAATGCACGAAACAAGTGAGTCCAGAACCAGAGTTTGGGAGGTGCCATCTGAAAAATAGCAATTGTCTCTCCGAGGTGGGCATAACCATCCTTAGGATGAAATAAATCATGGCTTCCAATCAAATACACTACATATCCATGTCATATAACTATATAAAGTGTAGCCACGAGCAATAAACAATGAATCTACATCTCAAAATCAAAGATATACAAGTATAGTATCCATCTTCAAGAAGCCAATAATGCCCGATGGCTGGAGATGAGGTATTCATATCTCGAGGAAAAAATTCAAGATCTTCAAAACTTGGGTAGGAGTACAATGTGAGTGTATGACTTCACTACCCATAGGTCTTCGATAGTTTTTCGGGAAAAGACGAGAGGATCTCGATGACCAGGCAGAGAACTTCGTTGATTTTGAATCAGGACTTGACTGGAATTTCGGGATGGCCAACTCATGAGGTCAAGAGACAAATTGTAGAAAGGCCGACTCAGGTTGGGTGAAACTTCCCTTGGACAAAAGTACGAAAGATGATCAGACTCAGGAAGAATGACATTAAGATAATTTCACGATGTAGGAGGCAACACAAACTCTCCATGTGTTTGGAAGAGTAGCCAAACAGAGGAGGACACAACTCTATGTAGCGAGAACAAATTCCTAAGGTCATACTAGATCCCAATTCTTGACGAACAAACAAAAGGATGTTCTTTGTCCAAGGGAGACTCATTGTCCTACCAAAAAAAGAATACATATTTCCCGTCCCCTCTTTTTGGGTTTTATTTTTTATTTTTTTGTCTTTTTCAATTTTTAAAGAGATTGAAAAAGAATAAAATAATTCTACGTTACAAAGGAGGAATGAGTGTCGTAAGAAAGAATAATATTTCTAGGTGCAAGGAACACACTAATTCTAAGAGCAAGGAGACATGTTCAAGAAAAGGACACTTGGGGAAAATTCCTCCATGGGTCAAGGTGTCAGGTCACAAAGGCAAAGTGCTACAAGGCTTGCCTATAAGGCATGCTTCAAAGGTTCAGTTGAGAGAAACATCGAGTTGACATTAGGCCAAAGATGCAAGGATGCAAATGTGATTAGCAAGACACAATGAAATCTCCTTCAATGTAATTTTTAACAAGCCCAGAGAAGGTAAGCTCGATATTTTTTTCACGTTTAGAGAGTCTGAAAAAACATAAAATAAGACTCCAAAATATGTCTATTCAAAACCATTTTAACAAGTGCGACAAAGACAAGATCACTCGACAATATTTTACTCGGAAATATTTTCAATTTTAAGGAGTATGAAAAGAGCTTAACTATGGACTCAATGCCTTTTTCTGGATTTCGTCTCCTTATCCTGAAAAAGTATAAAAGTTACCGAGGAGAACTCTCCCGAAGAGATGAATCTCCCAAGGAGTACCTTTTTCCTCCATAATCCACAGGCCAGAAAAGGGGTAAACACATGCTAGTAGATGTTTTTCTGTACCAATTTAATGAGTGTGAAGGAACAAGGCCACTCAATGATCTTTTCAATTTTAGGGAGTCTGAAAAGAGCTTAACTATGGATTCCATGGGGGTTCCTTTTTCATAAGTAATCTCCAAATCCCAAAAAAGGTGATAAACCAAAATCAAGGAGAATGTTCCTTTTTCGTAAATTTAGTCCCTCGGGCCCAAAAAAGGGTTAAAATTATACCTGAGATTGCTCTTCTAGCGAACCAAAGTTCCTAGAGTATACCTTTGTTCGTACAATTGACCATCTAGATCGAAAAAGGGGTAAACTACTGCCGGACAAACATGCCTTCAAATTTGAGTTTGGCGAGCGTGAAGGGAAACAAGATCACTTGAAAATATTTTCACGTTTAGAGAGTCTGAAAAGGGATTAAAGAAAACCCCAAAGGTTACTTTTCTCAATTAATCCAGACAAGATCGAAAATCATAAATGTAGGCTTGTCAGATGTTGCTTTCAGATTTAAAAGAAAGCATGAAAGACAACAAGGCATGCTCGTTTTGGGAGTCTCGAGGGTGAGGCAAAGAGTGATGGTACATCAAACGAATGATGCTCAATCTCATAATCATGACAGGACTAACAAGGAGTCTCGAGCCTATAGTCATTACATACAGCATGGATGCCAAAATGCAACAAGGATCTACCTAGGGCATCATGTAAAGGTAGGATCTACCACCTAATTATGACACTTATAAAGAAGCAATGATGGTTCTGTGTCACACTTCGGTGGGATCGATCCTATGGAAAACAAGAAAAGACAACGAGATGCAGAAAGTGGAGGTGAAATCCTAATATGCAAAAAGTTGAAAAAAAAATGACTTTTACCAAAGGACCTTTAAAAGTGACCCATCTCCCAAAAAGTTACCAAAACAAAAATGAAAAGTGTATCATAACATCCAATAAGAAACTCTAGAACATAATTAAATGATTTCCAAGCCATAACAAATGACAAAAGGGGTCAAAAAAGTGGCAAAAAAGGGCCAAAAAAGTCTATAAATAGAAGCTGATAGCTCATTTTCACCATTGTAATTTGAAAATTGACCAAAAGGTAAAAAATCCCCTTTGTTAAAGAAGTTGATTCCGAGAGATTCATAGGATGAAATGAACTTCCGCTCAAACCAGGTAAGTACAAATGTATCCCTTATGCATTTCCATTCTTTCTTTTTTCATTTGTTTTTATTTTTGAGGGGTCACTCTCTCCCAAAAAGAACGATCCTGCTTGTACATGGGTTGTCCAAGGACAACTTGCGTATGCACATAGGAAGAAAACATTATTCCATCATACATACGCTACTGTGGCCAAAACAACCCGTGTACACCCTCAAAAGGCTTGAAAAAAATAAGAATGCAAGAGCTAACACCCTTTTGAATTGCCATGGAATAGGATGTAAGTCCACTGGAGGGAGATGGAAAATGAGGACATTGATATACTGGTCAATGAGGACCCTGCTTCCATTGTCGCATTAAAACAATGTGGGATGTGGAATTTCTTCTAGTGTCCATTTATGAGGGCACAACCCAGGATACTAAACACCCTGTTTCACTACTAGGATCCGGATGCAAAGGCATTCATGATAGAGGCATAGTCGTTAACTCCAATGACTAAGGATATATACTTCTTGACTGGCCTCTCGAGGAGAGGGTAACCAATCAATCTATGCACCTTTCCCCCTAGGCCTTTCAACATTGAGGATTACATTAGGATGTATTGTGAGGCCGACAATGAGAAGGTAGGTTCTCAAGTGCCCATTCACAAGATTACTAGTTTGACACTAAGGGTGATATTACTACTTATTAGGCAAATTACTGGATCTGTGGCTCTTCACCAGTCTTTCCAGGTGCACATGCATTGTTCGATTTAGTGCCAGGAGGCACATATTCATGATTGGAGTATGACCATGCTCACATGCATGAAGAGGTACTTGACCAATTGTCGAGAGTGCAACATCAAGAACTTTGGTTTTGGCACAATCCTTTGCTCGTTCTTCTTCTTCGAGAGTGCGCAGTATGAGTCCTAGAGAGACTGTACGGGGGTTTGTGGCCTCCTTCCCAACAATATGCATATGGGCAACATTGCTTCCACGATAGGGGGGAGGGAGGACCATAGAGGCTTTTGACGACAAATTCTTTGACTGGTGGGAACGAAAGATTCTAGCGATAGAGGACTATCTCTACGCTGGAATCAACTTATCCAAAGATCCAGACATTCCTGTAACTCCTGGAGAGGATTGAGGAGAGATATGTACATGTTTTTTAAAGTTATTTAATTTTTAATTTCTTTTATATATATCATTTTTATATGTGTCGGAGTACTGAATTTTGTATTTGTTATGTATATATGTGGGACTAGTGTGCCCAATGGACTTCACGAGGAATCGATAGCATCCTTGACCAGAGGCGAGACCAAAAACAACTAGTGGACTAGCAGTCGTAGGGGGACCTCCAGCCGGAGAGGCTGAGAGAGTATTAAGGAGGGTGGAGCGCAACCTCACTGCGCTCACTCGTACAGTTCCTATGGCCGAGATCGAGGATCTCCCACCTTCCATGAAGCCTCATGTAGTGGGGGTGCCACGAACTTGGGTCCATCTTTTTTGGCGTTTGGCCATTGTCATCGTTCACTACGGCAGGGCCAATAGGGCCCACTTATATAAGTAAGAATATTATGTGCCGAGGGAACATTTTGTATATTTTTTGAGGGCATAAGCCCCATGATGTATACCAAACCTTATTTTTTGAGGCGTTCATGCCCACCTATGTACTCTTGACATTTTGACATATATATATATATATATATATTTACATATTTATTCATCTTATGGATCACAGTTTTTAGAAATGTATGTACATGTGTATTTGTGTGCCTCTTTTTATGTGTGTGCAACATGGAAATCTAATACTTGATTAGCTAGTGTATCTATTATTTTATTTAATCTCCTAGGAACATGGATATACGTAATGTAATCAAAGTAACGTTCTAAGAGACATACCCTGAGGAAATGTTGGTGCAAAGTAGGATCATAAATGTGGTAAACTCCATTTAACTGGGACACAACCAACTGAGAATCTAAGTAGACACAGAGGTGAGAGATTCCATGTGAAAAAGCATCATGAAGCAACTCTATCACTACATTGTACTTGGTGACATTGTTTGTCGTGTCACCTATATAGATACCTCTAGAATATAGAAACTGGCCTCGAGGTGTGAAAATCACCCAAGCTGCAGAAGAAAGCCTCTGAGTGTGTTGGCTAGCATCGTCCGTGAACCCAAAGAACACCTCTGATTCACTTGACATCTGCCATCGTGAAAAATGATGACATAAATAATGACACATTCATAAAACAAAAATAAACAAACTGTATAAGAACTATACATATGTACAAGAAGTCACTCAGGCGACCAACCTAAGATTAATACTTATTGAGAGAGAGCCCATTTCTAGGCTCCGCCAAGGAATTTCCCTCAAATTCAACCAAACGGTAAGAGCCATTCTTTAAGACCTCTTTCATGATGAAAGGACTAAACCACATGGGTTCGAACTTTCCTACCCCTAGGGGATCTTTGTCTTGATCGTAAACTAGGACAAGATCTCCTTCGAATAAAATCCAAGGATGAACAGACCAATCATATTGACACTTGACTCATTTCTTATGAGCTTCATTGGATGAGGCTGCATCATGACATTTCTCATCAAGTTGCTTGAGATATAATAGGAGTTCCTCAAGTGCTTAAGTGGCTGGAAGTAACTCCACTTCCAAATTTAAAGACAGGATCTAACACTCAATAGGCAAGACTGCTTCCAACTCGTATACAAGTTGAAAAGGTGAGAAATTGGTGGCAGTCTTTATAGACATCTGGTAGGCCCATAATTTCGAGTACAACATCACATGGAAATTTGACTTGGTAGAATTGACCATTCATTGAAGAATAGTCTTAAGAGACTTATTCACAACTTCCACCTGACCATTCACTTGTGGGTAGTAGGGTGATGAATGTTCTTTCCTCAACCCAAGCTTTGATGTTAACTCAGAAATAATTTTATTTTGGAAGTGACTGCCATGGTCAATGACAATCTCCTTCAGGATGTCGAACCTTGATACTATCTGGTTAAAAATGAAGACAGTTGTTGTTTCTCCATCATTGTTAAACGTTGGCATAGCCTTGACCCACTTTGTGAAGTAGTATATTGCTACGATGATATAACGATGCCCCCTAGGTGAAGCTGAGTGGCATGTAGTAAAATCAATCCCCCACTTAGTGAAGGGACCAACAATGATGACAAGAAACATGGGAGTAGGATGTGCCCTCATCTTCCGAGAGAAGATTTGACACGGGTGGCACTTCTTGACTGACTCAATGCAATATTTGATTAACGTAGGAAAAAATTAACTGGGATGTAGAATATTTTGGGTTGTTTCCAACCCAAACAAATCACCACCACATTCTCTTATGTGGCAGTCATTCAGAATGAGCTCTGCTTCCTCGTGTATAAGGCACCAACAAATAATGCAATCTACACCTCGTCGATACAAAGTGTCATCGAGTATGATATAGTTTTGTGCCTGATGGTGAATTCTTTGATTATCATCGTGAGAAGCTAAAGGAGGGAACTTCAAAGTATGGAGATAGACTAGTATATCTCCATACCAGGGGTCCGAAGATGCGATCATAAAAATATCTCCTTTGATAGGTGATTCTTTGGGCGTGTCATCACTAGATTCAACCGGAAGTTCCAAAATAAGTTTTACAAAGACCAATGACTTTTTGGATTTCATGGAAACAAAATCCAAGTCAAATTCCTAGAGGATTAAAATCCATCTATTGATATTTCCGCCAATGATACGTCATGTTAACACATATTGAAAGGAGTTCACAATGGAAATGATGATGGTCTTGTGAAGCAAAATGTATTGACGGAACCGCTGGACAACATGCATTGCTGCCAAAGCAAGCTTTTCAACATGGGAATAGTTGAGTTCCGTCCCAACCAGTCCTCATCTTAGGGATAAATAACATGCTCCTTGAGCAGATCGTCCTCCTGAACCAAGACCATGCCGATGGTTGGCTCTGCAGCGGCCAAGTGCAACAAGAAATATCTGTTATAATTGGGAGCTAGGAACAGAGGGGAAGATGTAAGGGCATGTTTCAATGCTTCAAAAGAGAGTTGAGCAGCCCCATCCCAACAGAAAGGGACTCCCTTTTTCAATAAACGCATGAACCCTTTAGTGATCTCAGCGTAGTTTGCGACAAAACATTGAAGAAAGTTTGCTTTGCCCTGTAAGCTCTGAATTTGGGGTATTGTGCACGGGGGAGGCAACTGAACTATTGCCTCAACCTTAAGAGGATCGCCCATGATCCTTGTTGTCAAAAAAATGAAACCTAAGAGACGACCCGACGTCACGCAGAAACTACATTTGTTAGGATTCAAGTGAATCTGATAGTAGCAACATCGTTCGAAGATTAGTCAAAGGTGTGTGGGATGATCAGATCTCTTGTGAGAGAGTGATGATAGATCATCAAGATAAACCTCGACTATATTTCTAAGCTCATGGAAAGAAAAATACATGGCCTGCTGAAAAGTGGCTCCGAAATTCTTCAGGCCAAAAGTCATATTACGATAAGAGAATGTGCCCCAAGGAAAGATAAAGTTGTTTTATGCTGATCTTCGGGTTTGATCTAAATCTGGTTATATCCCAAAAATCCATCCATGAATGAAAAGACCTCATAGCCTGTGCATTCATCGAAAATCTGATCGATGAATGGGGTGGGAAAATTATCTTTTGAACAGACCTTGTTCAAATTGTGGAAGTCCATGAACATGTGAATCATACCCTATTTTTTGTTAACCAGAACATGATTTGACACCCATTCTGTCAACTGTATGGGGTAGATAAAACTGGCTGTAAGAAATTTCTCTACTTCATCCTTAATCGTTTCCGCTTTTCGAGGATTCACCAGACAAATCTTCTGTCAGAACAACCTGGCATCAGGATAAGTCATTATCTCATGTTCGATGATTCTTGGATCAATGCTTGGCATTTCCTCGTAAGACCATGCAAAAACATCGTAAAATTCCTTAAATAAGTCTGTATAAATTTGAATCTCTTCGAGGGAGTAGTCTGCTCCCACGAAAACATTCTCGACTCAACCAAGGGTTCTGGAGATATCTATAGGGACTATTTCAATGATACTTGCCATATTACCCTCGAAATAAACTGCATGCGTAGCCAAAGGGTTAATAGGACAAGACCTATCTCTAGTCATAGTCAACACAAATTCACCTACCTCTATTCTTATTAACTCTCGGAGGAAGTAAGATCTGTGATGGAGATCATCCCAAGATTTTTCTGGATCAGTCAATGCCTTGAGAATTTCCTCATCTGAGGGAAATACTAGATCTAAAGAATCTGTAGTGGAAAGGAAACCTTGAGCCCAAATAGGCTCAAGAAAGGGATCTAACTCCTATGTGGGAGTCAAATTGGGGTCGGCTGAAGCTTGCTGGACAATGTTGCATGCAACTTCTATCATGGACAAGGGCATGGCCATGCCATAATGCCTTGTCCCTTCCATCGAGGCTGATGGGGAAGGAATAGTCCACATATCATGAAAGTAAGTCATTCAGAATGATGACATTTGAAAAATGTCAGCCCTAGGTTGGTCGGGGGCAACCGATATAAGCTTGTTGTCGCCAGAAGGAGGTGGGTAATAGAAAGTACCCATCAAATATGGACACAAACCAACACCTATGTTGACGGTTTCGGGCTAAGGGTTATCAATCATCGGGACCGTGGATGCCCCCGATGAAGGGTCAGGATGGGAGAAGGAAAACTGGTCAATGGTCACGATTCGACCCTCGTGTGGAAACAACAAGACCCAAAAAACTATGGCAACCACTGCATGCATTGCATAGGTCCAACTCCTTCCTAACAAAAGGTTGTAGTCGAGGCGCATCGACGACTTCAAATTTGACACACACGGTCTTTCCTTGTAACTGCATGGGGAAAGAAGGAATGATTCCATGTGGTATGAACCAATGACAATCGAATGTCGTAAGAAATGTAGGTGACAGAGAAAAAATGGGTTGGCCAATGGCCTTCCAACACGCCAACAACATCATGCAAGTTGAGGCACCCTCGTAAACCACCGTACAAAAGATATTCCGAGTAAAATATTTCATGGTGTAAGCCACTATTATCTAAAATGCAACATGGTAAGGAAGATGAGGTTTCAAGTCGGTTGGATCGAGAATGATTTCTTCCAGGTTACAGGTCTATGCAGATCCCAGGGTGGATAACAAAGCCTTTCCCTATGAAGGGTAGATCTGGAGGACCTCCAAAGAGTACATCGCACAAGGGGTTTGTGCCAAAACTTCCACAACAGAGTAGTTCTTGGCAACCCTCGAGTTCGGATTATGAGAAGATTTCTTGAACACACATTTAGGGATGTGTGTCATTGTTTCTCCCATCGTCTTCTCAATCTGGAGAGGAACTGGTGGGTTTTTGGCTTCTTTACCCTTTTTGGCAGATTCCAACATTCTGTAATCTTGAGACCTAGTCGCTATATGAGCATCACCTTTCAACATGTAAACATTCGTGGCTGAAGTATTACCAGTAGATGCGGGGGTCCCTGACTGCCCCCCTCCGTCTTGAAGATGTTGAGGCTTGAGCCATGTTTTTCCCATGTGGAAATGGGTTCCTCAACACAACAGTTTGTTGTTGTGCCAATAGCTTTTGGGCCTCCACAAGTCGAGGTCTTAGGTGAGTCGAGTGGTCCTCCGTGCAAAGGTTACACAAATACTTCAACTTTCCCTTCTCTATTTTTCCCCCGCCAACATTGTTATTATCCTTTTTGTCCCCTTTACCCTTCTTGTTCTGTTTTTTTTTATTTCCTTTAGGCTGCTGGTTAGCCTTCGGGTTCATCGAATACACACTATCTATGTTCGATGTTTGGGTATGGGGAACAACCAAGCCTAAGTTTTGGCTGGCTATCGTCTATTGTATTGACAATTGTTTTAATTGATTTGACAACAGATCAATGGACTTTCCTTGTGCAAAGCCCACTATACCATCCACATGTGGTCCAAAATTTTGTTTAGCCTTGTCGAGGATGGACCATGATGCATCTAGAAAAATATCATACAGTAATCCATACCGAGAGTTAATCAGTTCGAGCTGTTGCGCTCTCATTATCGCCTCATCCTCTGAAAAGACTCCCAAAGATGCAAAATCCTTGGATACAATGGGTACCAAGGACTTTAGGAACCACTCCAGGAAGAAAGCCAGTGGGACCTGTACCTTAATCAAGTGCTTCCAATGCCACCACTCTTGGATGTGATCAAAGATATGATCGACCTTAGTCTGCTCAAAGTTGGCTAACAATTCGGTGCCAACATCGTATCTCACAGGTCGCTAGAAATGGTTTAGGAAAACCATCACCAGGTCATTAAAGTAAGAATACCTTGAGTAGTTGAGCTCAATGTACCATTTTAGGACACCCCTAATAAGAGTGCATTGAAACATGCGCAACTGTACAGAGTCATTTTGTAGTGAGTTCGACAAGCACCATAAGTGGAAATTTGTCACGTGATCACCTGGGTCTTCACCGAGATTTCCCTCAAATTTTGGAATATCCAAGGGAAACTTAGTCGGCATGGGGGGCCAATGTGCATTATGAAAAATGGGTCATTAAGCAACCTTGACAAGTCTGGAAAATGCAATGTTGCTAGAAATGATAGTTTGGGTTGGGTACTATGTGTAGGAAAAAGGGGACCTGGAGTTTGACTGGCACCAGGTTGCTAGGAAAATTTGGGTTGTTGGCCAGGGTTATAATAGAAACCATGGCCTTAACCAACGTACAAAAACTGTGTTTTTTGGGATATCGTCGACTAACTCCCATAATTGGACGACATGGGTTGGGCGGGGATTTCTCCCTGCATTGTGTTCTAGTGATTTTGGAAGGGGTTTACACCAACCGATCCGACGGGAATAGGTACTGAGCCCTGCTCAGGGTTCCATTGACCATATAATTGGTTTCCCCCAGCTGGAATCCCTTGTGAGGGGATTGATCCCTGCCAAGGATTCCAAAGTCCTTGTGAGGAGAAAAATCCTGGACTTTCCCTGAGTGTAGGAATAATACCCTGCACAAGATTCTGTTGTCCAAAACTGGGTTTTCCCCCAGCCGATATGGTAGCTGCATAAAAGCTGTTATTACCAAATTCATCAAACAAAGATAAAAACATGGATCCCACCAGCGTAGTGTAAGACGAAGGTCCTAAAACACTTGATCCAAACAAGTTGTAGTTAGCACTCGGCTCGATAGGTTGTTGGAAAGAATTACTGAGCGAGGGGGAAGGAGGAGGTGTGTGACCTCCACCGTAAGGGATAACATTAATGGGGACTGAGGTGCACCCAGTAGACTCTTGCACGGGAGTGTTTGAGCTCCCTGCCCCCAGACCCATGGTCTATATGGTGGAGTAGGTAAGGAATGAGTTCGAATCGAAGTTGAGCATCCCATATGAGAATGGAGGGCTCAACACATTGTGCGTAAATGAAGCAGTGGTCATCATGGATGGCGGTATCGTACCACTGCCTGAGGTAGAGGGAGTCGAGACCACTATGGTCTGGATTGGTGAAGGTGGGTTAGGGGGAAAGATACCCCTTATGGTAGTATTCGAAGAGGGAGTATGAGGAATCTCAGATGAAGTAGCAACATTTTCTTCCATGGCTTCTTGTAAGACTAACTAGTGCTTGATAGGTGTCACCTTAGGAGGGACAACTTATACTAATATTGGTGCTGACAAGTTGGTGATCGAAGGGTTGGTTGGGCCGAGAGATTTCTCTCCAAGGTAAAAAACAGTAGGTTCATCTGGAGTTGAGTAATCTCCTCTCAGAGTTGGCATGGGCACGATTTCCTACAGACCGATCACTTCGAATGACCCTTGTTGGTCAAGTCTTCGTCGTAACAGTGGCAGTGGTGGCTCTAATGCAACTAGCGCCAGGCCCTAAAGCCTTCGTGACTGAAAAAGATATTGGTCTTCCAATTTTTGAAAATATCAACGACACAATAAGGATTTAACTATCGTTTAAAACCAAGAACACACTAGAAAAATTCCTATAAGATAAATCAAGCTAACCACTATCTAGTAGGAAGAATAGTTATGCCATCCAACACTAGAGTGACTTACCAGTGCAAGTGAAAATCGAACACGGAAGCAGCCTCTGGGTATACTTTACAAAGTGTGACCCAATATCTGCCCTAGGTATTGTGGTATACCCCCGCAATCACCTATGTAAGTCCCTAGAATATAGGCAACTAAGTTGTCAGCTTGCAAACAATCATCAAGCGGGTATAGTTGACAATCGGGTGGACCGCAATGAGCAGGATAACAAGTCCGAAACGTATTGAGGGTATCGAAAGCAAGTGGTCTGGAAGACAAAAGAAGATCTCGAACAGATTCGAGGTCCACGAAGCTATGTAGGCAAATGCAGGCGATAATATTCCCACGACAGATCCTCAATATGCATTCCCCACTACGTTTAGTCCGAATTTGGAGGGGTTATCTCTACTTCCTTTCCTCACGCAACCTCATTTTTATCCCCTGTGTTAGAGGGGGGTCCCAGATAAATTTCACGTCACTAGAGTTTAGCACTCCCTATATTTGACTCCGATGTTTGTTTAACGGCCTTGAAGAGTTTCCTCTCCAACCTAACTCTAAACTAGTTGGTTGACCCTACAAACATAAAAGTCTAATTAATTTTAGATTTAGCATTCATTTTAATGGCTTGATTAACTCAAAGGATATGGCGATGAAACTAGTCATGTTATGAGAGACGAAAAGAGGAGAAAAAGACGAAACTCTGAAAGAAAAATTACTTCTAGTCAAAAGTAAATATTTACAACTAACTCTTTGTAACCAACTTTTCTTTAACTAAATTTTTCCAATATCTTTAAAAAGAAGACCTAAAATGAAATTTCACTTGACTACAAGCTACTTAAGTTTAAAGAAATCAGTAAAGAACTTAAAAAATGAACTCTTTTTCCTTTCTAGTAAAATAACTAACTCCAACTACTTTACCAAACTGAAAATGATTTTTTTTTTTTTTAAATTGCTTCAAACAAAAAAATAGAGAATAAATATTTTTTTCTCTTTTTCAAAGAAAACAAAAGGGGTAAAAATAACAAGACAAGATTGAAACAGATATTTGGCCTACTATGGAGTGTGGGGAATCAAAAAAGAAACCAAATAGGAATATCAATCATTCAAAGACTCGCTTAAAACCCTTTCAGAAGTAAACATAAGAAACTTCAAAAAGAGAATTAAACTGAATTCTAACCCAAGCTATGACTGTAAAAAAATAGAGAATCTGAACTATATCAAGAAACCCTGAGAAGTATAAAACTCAATTACGAAAGAGGTTGGCTACCTCTTTTTCAAAAAGAAACTTTCTTGAACTAGATACAATACTATTTCTTCAACATCCTGCATATGTACGCGGGTTGTTTACTGAGCAGGGCGCATATGTACGCGGGCTGACCCAAAGCAGGGCATGTACACCTCTGTACTTTCTTAAAAAAGAAATAAAACAAATACTATTATAGGGTAGGGAGAACTGGTATTGCACCTGAAGGTGACTAGAATCCCTTAAAAGACTCAGAAGACTCGAAAAAAACTCGAAAGGAAAAAAAAAACCAACTAGACAACCCAAAATCCCCTAAAACCCTAAAGTCTTCCCCATTATGGTCACCAGTTTTGCTAGCGGGAAAAGCCCCCCTATGACTATACCAGGGTTTAAAATGTAGGCAGATCAATTAACCATCTAAAATTCAACTACTTCTCTAAAATACCCCAAACATACCAAAAATCATACAAGAAAAGAAAATATGAGGGAGATCGGGTAACTATACCTCTACTCTGCATCTGGTGATGATCCCCTCGTGCTTGGAAGTTTCGTTGACTGCATGCCTCCTCCTAGGGATGACCTGCATTCAAAGATTGACAATTAAAAAACTACAAGCATGTTATTTCATACACAAATTAGGTTTAGGTGTTATAATGTCAAAACATAAACCAATAAAAGCATCTAGTACACCATGATTTGGGACAGGAAAAATAATTATTTTATTAATAACTCAATGATTACACCTTTATAATCAAAGCTGACTAATGCTCCACAAACCTGGTCTGGGATCCTCTTCACCAAGCTCCAAGTGCACCTTTGTATGGCTTCTCCTCTCAACCTTCTTATCTCTTCTTGGGAAGTGAATGGGTTCTGATGGAGGAAGAAGGGCTAATGGGGAAATGTTGAGGCAATTCTCACAAAAGGGTTGTAATAACTTGGGCAAGGAGGGGATGTGAAATGGGCAGAGTTTCACTATTCTTATGTCTAGATGTAAAATGAGACCCCAACACATCATTTTATATGAAAAAAGGATGGTTATTCAGTTGGGTGATGGGCTATAGGTGGTGTATTATTTGGGAAACTACCTAATAGCTCGTAATCTCAATGAATTCGTTGCAACTTTTTATTTTTTAAAACTTTTACAAGTACATGTGGGCTGTAATGATGAAACATGCGTATGTACACTATCTGTAGTGGTGTAGCAAGTGTATGTATGTGGGAAGTAGTGGATCATGGCACATACATCTCCAAAAAATTGTTTTTTAAGAATATAAATTCGGCAGTGCTTTGGCAAAAAATGCAAGTAAGAGGGCCAAAGACCATGTATGCATGTGTAGAGAAATTTAGGGTTATAACATCGGTTGATGAAATTGAATTCCCAACTCAGTGAGAAAATGTTGTAGCCACATATACTGAATGGTTATGTTAACTACCCCTCTGTACTTTTCCTCGACTGAGGATAGAGAAATGCCAACTTGCTTCTTTCTCAACCAACAGATAGGCCCAGAACTAAGACTGAGTGAGTAACCAGATGTGGACTTGCGATCAGTGCTACCTCCAGCCCAGTCAGAATCAACAAAAAATGATGATAGCTAATGTAGATTCTGTTGCATAATGAATCCCAAAGGTGATGGTTCCCTGTACGTATCAAAGGATACACTTTCCATCCTTCCAATGTAGCTCATGCGGCTCATGCATGCACCTGGAAACTGCACCAACTTCATAGGAGAGGTATGGTCTGGAGTGTGTGAGATAAAACAAGCTCCCCACTAGCTTTCTATATAGTGTTCTGTCAACCAATGGAGTGTCCCCTCCATCCTCAAGTTTGACCCCTGATAGGAAAGGATTCAGAGCATACTTGCAATATGTCATGTGAAATATCTCAAGGATATCTCATGCATACTTGGCCTAAGACAGTTTGATGCCTGATGCATCCTGACTGATCTCGAGTCCAAGGAAGAAGTGTAGAGGACCCATCTTCGTCATTAAAAACCTGTCATGTAGAATCCTCTTGACTGCAGTAATTGCTGAAGTCAAGAAACCAGTGATCAACAAATCATCAACATACAGAACTAAGAGTAGAAGTGAATCAACCGTCCTGATCATGTAGACATTTGGGTCTGATTTACAATGTACAATGTTTTATGACAACATGTAGGATTCCATCTTGGCATACCATGCCCTTAGAGATTGCTTGAGGCCATAAAGGGACTTCTTCAGTCGACATACCAAAGATGAGTCCTGCATAAATCCCTGGGGTTTCTCCATATAGATATCCTCATAGAAATCACCATGAATAAATTCATTCTTCACGTCCATCTAATGGACTTCCCAGCCCTTGGATGTCGCAATGGCAAGTGCCAATCGTATGGAATACATTTTCGCTACTGAAGAAAAGGTCTCATCATAGACAATGTCATGCACCTTCTTAAATCCTTTGGCAACAATCCTGGATTTGTATCTTCTAACCTATCCATTCACTGTGCTCTTAGTCCTGTAGACCCATCTTCATCTGACAATTTTCCTCCCAGAAGGAAGGGGAACCAGATCCCAAGTCTGGTTCTCGAGAAGGGAGTTGTAATCCTCCTGCATGGAAGATTCCCAAAAGGTATTTCCAATAGCCTCACCATAATACTGTGGATCTAAATACTAAACCAAGAAAATATGCTTGGAGGGAAACGGTTCAGTGGTAGTGAGTGCAACAAGAGGCACCTCGAAATCATATCGATTCCTCCTAGTATTGGCTAGATCACCAATGAGATCCCCTGCATCCTGAAGAGTAGTTTGTGCCCACTTGGGCCTTTTCTCTGGCTCTGCAACTGCATATGGATGCTCTGAATTTGCATCTGACTACACTGACTATGTATCTGAATCATCTGAGTCCTCTGAATCATAAGTCTCATCTGAAGAAGATTCAGCATGTGCATGATCATTATCTTGGACAAGTGGAAGAATGAAGGTGTCTGCATGCATCTACTGAGGTATATGTGAGACACTTTCCTCAAATTGGACACTTTGCTCAATGATGAGCCAGTTCGAGGAAAGATCAATAAGTCTACATCCCTTCACATCGTTGAGGTATCCAACAAAAATACACTTAGTTCTCTATGGATCAAGTTCCTTCCTCTTTTTAGAAGGAATCTGGGCCCATGCACCTGAACCGAATATACGAAAGTGGGTCACTTCCAGTTTGAGACCGCACCAAGCCTCGTAGGGGGTCTTATCCTTGACATATCTATGGGGAGATATTTTTTGGATGTATGTTTCACAATTAAGTGCTTCGACCCATAGTCTCAGTGGTAGTGACTTTGCATGCAACATGAAAGATTCCATCTCCTTTAGAGATTTGTTTTTCCACTTAGCAACTCCATTTTGTTGTGGAGTATAGGGAACTATGTGCTACAACTGAATCCCTACCTCATGGAAAACATTATGGATCTCATGATTTACATACTCTCCCCCATTATTAGTTCAGAGGACTTTGATTTTATTTCCGGATTGTGTCTCAACCAGGGATTTGAAATCTTTGAGGTGTTGAAACACCTTGGAGTTTTTCCTGAGAAAGTAAATCCATGTAAAACATGAGAAATCATCAACAAAAATGAGAAAAAAACTCACTTTTCTAATATATGGATGCGGAAAAGGACCCATAAGGTCACTATGGATCATATCTAAAGGTGCATAATCTCTGTGAGACTTTCCTTTGTCGAATTTCTCTTGAGGGTGTTTTCCAAGAACACATCCCTCACATGCTCCCTTGGAGAAATGGATGTCTGGTAGACTATCAACCAATATTTTATTGCTAATTTGTTTCATATATATGAAATTCAAATGTCCAAACCTTTTATGCCATATCCTACTACTTTCATCAGCATGGGTAAGTAGTAAAGCAGAGCCTGGTTCAAGAAATTCAGAAAATGTATAGAATCTAGATTGATGATTTACCTCACCGGTAGCAACCATGGAGTTGGTTTGCATGTCATAGATGTCCACTGTATTTTGTGTGAATATGACTTTATTTCCAAGGTTGACGGAAAGTTTGGGAATGTGCAACACATTCTCGAAGCTTCCGTTGGTGAGTTCAATCCTTCCTTTGTCGGTGAATTCGACTGAAGAGTTGTCCCCCATAAGAATAGGAGGACATTTGCATGCATCCAATGAATAATAGACTTCTTTTGAGGAATCCATGTGATGTGATGCTCCTGAATCTACGATCCAAGCATCAGGAGACGAGTTGATGGAAATCAAGGCATGGATAGAATTTCCTTGCTTGGGATTTTGATCTTTTGGACTCTTCTTCTTGGCATGCTCGGGGATGCGATCTCCAAGGTTGTTTTTATGAAGTATTTGAGTCATTAGATCTGTTTTTTTTTGCATGCATGCAGATTTTGGATGGAATCCTTTGTGACAGTATGTGCATTTCTCCCCTTTTCTTCCTTTTTCCCCTTCGAATCCAGAGGCATCGATGAAGGGTTTTGAGTACCCTTCCTTCTTTGGATTTGCATGATATTTCCTTTTTCCTTTATCTTTAGATTTCTGATATTGATGGCTGCCATCTTTCACAGTAAGTGAATGCACATTTGGGCCTTTGATTTTTCCCATGTTGATGAGCTTGGTTTTCTCTTGTGTTAGGGATTCGATAAAGTCCTCAAGAGAAGGAATATTCCAGGTGGCTCCATAGGTGAATCTGATTGAATGGAATGTGGAAACAAACACAGATAATTCAGGACCAAGTTTGGAGAGAATGGTGAGAACCATTTATTTCTCCTCATATTTATCAACCCCACAAGATTTGAGTTGCGACAGTAAATCCTTGAATTTTGTAAAGAAATCTTGGATATTGTCGAATCTTTTTGGATCCAATGTGAGAAATTCCACCTCCATCATGTGTCCCCTCATCTCATCCTATTTTTTTCCAAATATCCCTTCCAAGGTGGCCTAGGCTTCATTGGGAGTCTTACAAGAAGATATGTGAAAAATGATACTGGGAGAAGTAAGACTGCAAATTGTTTTGAATGCTTCATCTATTCGATTTAAGTACTTGGATTTTTCTATGGCTGATGCCAGTTCTATTTGTGTATTCAAGGCTAACTTGTACAATCCTCTAGTTCGTAGTTTTATGCCTATTTTCTCCTTCCATTCAAAGTAGTTGTAAAGTGTAATAATTAATTCTTTTGGGAAATCCATATTTTCGTTGTCTTCAATATTTTGTACCTACAAAACATTTTGGTGTAGATTTTTCTTAGTAGTCTGTCGGATCTGATACCATGTAAATGTGTTGAACCTGCACATAATCTATCTATATAGAAAATACTATACACATTTGCAGAGAGAAATTGAGAAAGAAGAAGAAGGAGAGAAAGAATGGAAGAATTCTCATTAACCGTAATGAATAATAAATAATTTACGCATGATATACTCTGTATAACTCAATGAATGTGTACTGAAGGAGAACCAATGCACAATAGTGGTAGTATAGAGTGATATGGAAACACACTAGTAGTTACAGGAGTGAACTTCCACCTATTCTAGTCTCCCAGGCAGTTATGGGAGTGAATTGCCACCTAGCTTAGTTAAATAATCAACCAGTCTTCAATTAACTAACTAAACATAGTGTAGTGAGAAGTAGATCAAGGAATCAAGGGTAATACACCAGTATGGTGATGATCCCAAGGCAAGTGCACATTATCATGGTGATGATCCCAATGTTGCATGGTGACAAAACCAATGCAGCATCTAGACTCAACTCAACTAGTCAAACTGAAGTGTCAATTGAAGAGAATATTCTCCAGGTGGAATATTCTCTCCTAAAATATAGGAGATCGGATAATGACTAATAATGAATAAAAAACAAGGAAAAACCTTAGGAAAAGAAATCCTAGGTGTTTGTGAATTAACTCCAAAAAAATGTAGCAACAACAAATAACATAAATATAATAGAAGTTAACTTGGCAACACGAGAAAAAATATCACCAAAATCAATTCCCTCAACCTGGGAATAATCCTTTGCTTTAACCGAGCTTTGTATTTATGTACTTTTCCTTCTGCATTCAACTTCGTTTTAAATACCCATTTGTTTCCAATGAGATTTCTTCCAGTCGACAACTCCACTAGATCCCAATCTTCATTCTTATCCAAGGCTGCCATTTCTTCATCCATGGCCTTTTTCCAGAGTTTTCCATCCTCTAAATCCACTGCCTCCCTGAAAATTCTAGGATCATCATCAATAATAGACAAAGCAAAATTTGAAAGAAAATCAAATGGAGTATACCTTTATGGTAGCCTTATTTCTCAAACTGATCTCCTCAATACTGGAGTATGAAGATCTTCTTCCTCTGATTCATGTTCTTCTGTAAAGTCTGATTCATCATCCTTTAAATCAAACTCTATTTTCTTTGGTTCTTCCTTACTTGGTAGGACTTCATGTTTAACAACATCCTTCATTTCTCTAAATACCACATCTCGTCTATACTCAACCTTCTTAGTTTATGGGTTCCAAATCTTATAACCTTTGAGACCATCTTTATACTCAATAAAGATACACTTTTCAACCTTTTTATATAGATTACTCATGTTTTCCTTTGGAACATTAAGATGGGCCTCACAACCAAATACCTTGAGATGTGTGAGAGATTTTTTTTTAACATTCCATACCTCTTGTGGATTCTTGTCATCCATTGTTGATGAGGGTGATCTGTTGACCCGGTAACATGCAATACCCACTTCCTTTGTCCAAAATTCTTTCCCTAACCAGACACCACGGAGCATGCACCTTTTTTTTCCCATCAATGTCCTGTTCATCCTTTCTGCAACTCCATTCTGATGAGGTGTATATGGATTAGTATTCTTCCTTTATATACCTCACTTCTTACAAAATTCTTCAAATTCATTCTCGCAAAACTCTCTACCATTATCTGTCCTCAACACCTTAATTCTTTTCTCTGTTTAATTCTCAACAAGAGCCTTAAACTCTTTAAACCTATCAAAGACTTCATATTTCTTCCTGAGGAAATATATACAAGTATTCCTCGAGAATTCATCTATAAATGAGATGTAGTACACATATTTTCCCAATGATGGAACCAACACATGTCCAAACACATCACTGTGAACTAGTTGTAAAATTCCTTCCGTCCTTGTTGCACCATAAGAGAATCTTACGCAATTATGCTTCCCATATACACAATGTTCACATAAATAAAAATCCAGATAGGTGTTAGACATACCTTCAACCATACCTTTACCATGTAGTAGTCAAAGACCCTTCACTTCGATATGCCCCAGTATTTGATGCCAGAGCATAAAAAAATTTCCAGAGACTGTAGGAGTTATTTCTTCTTCAACTCCAATATCAAGAACAATGGAACTATTACACCCATCACTAATAGTTCTTCCTTGCATCTTATATAAATTTCTAAACTGAACTCCCTTTAGCAACACCATTGCTCCTCAAAATATCCTGCAGGTTTCCTTTTCAAATATTGTTTTTACCCCTGCATTGTCCATTTTGCTTATAAAAATAAAAATTTTGTCCAAACCTAGGATGTGAATAACACCAGGTAGTGTTATAATCCTTCCATCTATGAGCCTGAACTTGACTTTTCCTCGTCCTATGATTCTGGTTGTCGAGTCATCACCTAGGAAGACATTGCCTCCATCATACCTTTTATATTCACAGAACCAATCCCTGTGGGGAGTCATATGAAAGGATGCACCTGAGTCAACCAACCATACCTCATGATCTGCATGTGTTCTTGAATAATCCAAGTACACATCCCCTCCTTCTTCCTTAGAGTTATTTTCTTTTGTAGAAGGAGTTTCTTTAGATCCCTTATTTTTCTCAATTTTGGATCTACACTGCTTCTTATTTTCCACATCTCCATCATACCTTTAAAAAAATTCTAGGAGATTTAGATATACCCTTATACTTATATCTCCCACTTGAGGACTTAGATCTATTTCTTTCCTGGGAGTGACCTCTTGCAAATAATGCATCTCTGCTATGTACTCCCATGTTCTTCCATCTCATATCCTCTGAAAACAAGGATGAGACCACTCCATCAAACTTCAAGGCATTTTTATTACTACCTATGGCCACAACCAGACTATCCCATGAGTCTGGTAAAGAGCACAACAAACTGATACCCTTATCTTCATCTAAAATTTTAATCTCAATAGATACTAACTGACTTACCACAGTATTGAAGGCGTTCAAATTATCTGCCATCGAGTCTCCATCTCTCATCCTCAAGTTATACATATTATTTATCAGGAATATTTTATTTACTAGGGACTTAGACTGATACAACTTCCCCAACTTATCCCATAAATCCTTTGTTGTAGCTTCCTCTGACACATTCAATAATGTTGAATTTGAGAGACACAATCAGATTGTTCTCTTTTCCTTCCAATCCAACTTTTTCCAATCATCTATTGAAGTTCTTGTAGGTGCAGTACCTGAATAGACCATGATACACTG
Organism: Picea engelmannii; assembly: GCA_009831015.1. Classification (NCBI taxonomy): domain Eukaryota; kingdom Viridiplantae; phylum Streptophyta; class Pinopsida; order Pinales; family Pinaceae; genus Picea; species Picea engelmannii. The sequence goes on along the minus strand of ML806937.1, from coordinate 20,164 downwards.
ATCTTTATCAACCAATAGCTCTTCCATCTTGAGCTTCCACAACTCAAAATGTTTCCCATTAAAATTATCGATCTCCATTTTCGAATTGCTTGCCATTTCTCTTCACCTGAAGAATCAATATCATATAGCTCCCACTGTAACAAAGCTTATCATAGTCCCGAGCCAAAACCTTGACCACAAAGGCATCCCCCTAAAGCCAACAAAGCTTTGATACAAAATGTATATTTTAACCTTGTACAATATTTAATGCAAAAAAAAATTCAGAAAAATAACAGAAAAGATACAGTATAAAATACACACATTACACAGAGATTTTTCCCCTGGAAACCTAAACCGAGAAAACTAGCATATTCTATATTCATTCATAATCATATATTATTTAAAATACAATATACATATAGGAGCCAATGAAATCCAAAACCATAACCCAATGACCTGGATTAGTCAACAACCCTTATTCCTTAACTGAAAATAGAAAACCATCGACAAAAACCATGTGTCGAAAAACCTCCCAACAATGGACATGAAAAATGAGGAAAAAAAATTTCTCGAGAGCTATTTGTGAAAAGAATATAAGACATACCCAAAAACAACGGGTGGAGACATACAAACTAGTCACATAATTTAGCACAGGCATGCATCATATGTACATCAAAGCCAGGAAGGATCCAAGGGAGGAGTGGGTCCAAACGAAATAAAAGATAACTGAAGAAGACATCCAACAGGTCATGCAAGATTGGGAACTAGACTAGAAGGTACCAAGAGAAGGGGATGCGATGATGCATGGGGGAACAATGAAGCGACACAACACACAGATATAGAAAAGAACCCTCCAGGAAATAGCATAGAGGATATCGATCAAGGTAATGGAATAGAGGATGCACTAGAAATAGGGTCAACAAGTCAACCTCCACAACCCTTACCTCAAACGGGAAGGAAACGATGGGAGAAAAGCATAGGGTCAGTTGCACAAAAGAAGGAAAAGGATCAAAAGCCACAATTCGTATATGAACTAACAGATGACGACATGGAAATAATTGGATATTAACTAAGGGATGTCGTGGAAGAATTCTTCGAAGATACAACAAAGAAATAAGAATCACTACAAATAAAGGTAAAATACCAATGCTTGAGGCTAAAATAGTTATTAGAGACAATTAGATTGGAACTTACACAAGGAGAATGAACAATGCAAGGATGTGTAATAGAGAAAGCATGGACTTGGGTATCAGTGCAGCTGACAACAAAATACATAGTACTCAAAATCCTAGTAGAGATAGTTGGGTTACCAAACCCCAAAGTACAGGAGAAGCTGCAAGGACTAAGTCACGTGGACCTATTCGTCTACCATATGCAAATGTAATTATTACAGGGTTTTCACACCGATATCATGTAGGGAATACGATTTCAAGAAGCAGAAGCCAAGAAGGAAGAACTGCGGAAGCAATACACCACTGTGCTACAAGAAAAGTGTGCAGTAGAACAACAAGTGGAACTCATAGAAAATGAGAAGATCGAAGGAGAGGGATAGGTAGAGAAAACTAGGATAGAAAAGAGTGAAGTAGAAGGATATAATGAGAAAGCCTTAAATGACAAAGCTAAGGATGAAACAAAGGCTACCAAATCCCTAAAGGAGAAGGAGGAAGTCAAATAGATGGCACATAAATTCCACACAACCATCAAAAACTTATACAAGGAGGTCCCATAAGTACTGATGGTTCCATATTCCATGGTAGAGGAACAAGTAATAAATATTAGTGAGGATATCAAAGGCCTTTGCATGAAGATCATGGATTTGGAAGTGCATGAAATACTAGGGACACCACTGGAAGAAAGAGCGCAAAGGGAGCGAACTACACAAACAACAGTGGTGAAGATCAAAATCTTGGAACATGAATGCATAAAGATGTGTGACAAAGGCACACGCATGTGGACACAGATTACAAACACCCCAGAGATGCAAGCATTGGAAGCGAAAATAAAGACTTCATAGGAACATGCGAATCAGGACACTAAGTGCATAAATACTTTCCCACCAACAAAAAGAATGAAAACATTCTTGATTAACAAGAAAATATACCTTGGAGTGGAAAAGATAAATGAAGAACAATGGAATATCACACGGGAATTGTGGCCATGACAGGATAAAGCACTCGGGGTACTAGAATAACTATATATTGCACAAACCGTCATGACATTAGCAACATAAGACATCAAGGACAAACTTACTAGTTTTACCATGTAGACGATGGAGGAAATCATGAACAAGGAAGAAAAAATCGCAGCATAAGTATAGACAGTGAAGGAAAGTCTCTAGAAATTCACTGAGGCATGGAGGAGCATGACATAATAGACCTAAGTGGCTCAGGATGAGCCACAAGTGAGTGTTGGGGGCCTGTTAGGCATACATTTTTGGGAACAAAATAGTGAGAAGAGATGAGGTATAGGGAAAAGGCGTAGGATCAAGAATATAAAGAAGATCAAGAATATCAAGAATGAAGAGAGAAGAAAGAGAAGAAGACGAGGGATAAGAAAGAACAACTAGTGAAAAATCTAGGAAAACCAGTTGAGCATGAGTTGTATCCATCTTATAATGAGTTTTCACCAACCGAGCATGAGTGGTACCCAACTCATTATGATTTGGAAAACAAATCCGAGGAAAATGCATAAAGATGAAAAAGACCCGCGAAGTCAAGGATGCTAAGAAAAAATCTAAGAGCATTCTTAGTAGTAGTTGTTGTTGTTGATGTAGGATGTTGTGTGTGTAAAGAAGCTACCAATGTAAGAAGAGCCTTGTATATTGAACATCCATTGTAGCACAGAGTGCAAACATAATGCCATTAATATAATAAAGAATCAAATCTTTTGTGGAAGTAGCCTAGGAGGGGGTGAACCACGGTAACGTTGTGTCTAATTGTGTTGTTGAATGATTATTCATGTATGTATTGTGTTAATTCTTTCCTTTACTATGGATGAATTCTTGTCTTCATTGATATTGTTGATATATTAATGTGTAGTAGCTTTAATTGTCCGATTTATCACTAAGTGGTGTGAATATGGACTGATATGTATAAAGAATTACATAACGCATTTATTTTATGTAGGATCTAGTGCGCAAAAGGATCTTGTAGGTATGACAGAGTGTGTCTCCCTTATTTCCCTCACCACTCCAAAATCTTGGTTCTTGTAGTCCCCATAAAGATACCTCGGGTGAGACTTTACATGCTTGGAGGTGATGCTGAAAGGGCCGGTATCTGTAGCTTTTTGTTGGACTAATTAACTTGAACCCAGGGTATTGAACCTACTTGCGCACATGCCAACATAGATGTATCAACTACCGCCATCGGGGCCCACAAACCATTTGGTGTTTCATCTCCCGAGGTTAGGGTTTTGGATGTTTAGGGTTTTCTCATATATGTTTTATGTTAAAAAGGACTTTGGAGCCTCATTATACTCATATTCTTGAGAATGAGTGTAGCTGTTACATCTATTCTCATAGATAATCTGCCACCATTAGAGAAATTTTGTTTCAATCTGCATTTTTATAGTTTCAAGAGGTTCTCTTTATTAATAGAAGTCAAGTTTTACTATATCTATGTGTATTTATTTTCAATACATTTGTATTTAATTTTGTTCCATTTATAAATCCGGATCAAAGAACCTCTTGTTGGTTCCCTATGTGGTCCTCCATTGCTTGAAACTTTGTATTCCCTTTCAAGGGTGATGTAATGGATGGAGGATGATATCCATAAAGTTCCAGAAATGGGGACATTTTTGATGAAGTATGGAAAGATGTGTTGTACCACCATTCTTCCAAGGGAAACCACTTGACCCATTGTGTCTATTTATCATATGAAAAACAATGAAGATATCCTTCTAGAAATTTATTCACAATCTCAATTTTCCCATTAGATTAAGGGTGGTAAGATGCATTGTGAGCCAATTGACTACCCAAACAAGAAAATAATTCAATCCAAAATTTTCTAGTGAAAATTAGATCTATGTCACTTTAAATAATCTTGGGGACTACAAGTAGCTTTTGAATTATTTCCATGAATGTTGCAACTATTGTACTTGATTTAAAAGGATGAGAAAGAGAAAAAAAATGGGCATACTTTGTCAGTTGATCCACTACTACCATGATGATAGTATTTCATTCGGATTTGGATAAACCTATAATAAAATCCATTGAAAATTCTTTCCAATGTTGACTTGGTATAGATAATGGTTGTAGGAGACCTGGTGTCTTGATTGTTTCTCCCTTATTATGTTGGTAGACTAAACATTTAGACACAAAATTTTAAACATAATTTTTAAGACCTTCCCAGTAAAAATCCTTCTTGATCATGTGGCATGTTTTTCAAGAATCTTGAGTGTCCTCCTATATGAGAAGTGTGTAATAGAGAAAATTTTAGGGGCTATATATCGCCCATGGGCTAATTTTCCATGTTTTTTCCAAAATCAAGATTCATCAATTTCCATTTTTTCTAAAAGTGATTCACCCAAATTCTATAGAATAAAATTATTTTACCTTAAAAATAGCCCAAATTTCATAGAAACTATATAAAATCCTTATAAATTTGAATAATTTTACAAAAATATCGCCAAACATTTTTTACATTACATATTAATGACTAGTAAGATTCATGAAGATTTCTACATTCTAAGATAAATTTCCATCCTTAAAATTATCTCTAGTGTGCAATTCCAGAAGGACCTCATGTAGTAGTTGGGAATTCTTACATAATTATAGGTGATCATGATACCATAGAAAATCATTAATCCATACAAAATTATCTAATGAACTAGGGTCCTCATGTAGTTGTTGAATGATCTTGCATACCTATTGATATTGATTCCATTCTATCCTTGCTTCTTCCACCCAATTAGATTGCAGAATATAAATAACACACAGTAAACATTTTGTTTATTCTTCTTTCCTTGAAAGGGCATCTGCCACAACATTGTGTTTTCCTTTTTTGTTGATAATTTCAAAGTAACAACCTAGAATATTTGTAACCCATATTTGTTTCTCTTCTAAAGATAATTGTTTCTCCAAGAAGTACTTCAAACTATCATGATTTGTTTTTACCTTGAAGTGTCTTCCTATTAATTAAGAGTGCCATTTCTGAACTTCATGTAGTGTGGCCAACATTTCTTTTTCATAAATGGGTTTGGCTAAGTTTTTTCCTTTAAGTTTCCTACTTTGAAAGGAAAGGGGCCTTCCTTCTTGCATTAAAACTGCACCAATTCCATGGCCTAATGAATCACACTCCACAATATGTTTTTTTGTAAAGTCCGGTGTGGAAAGGATGAGAGTAGTACACACAATGTCCTTAAGTTTTTCAAAATATTTGGTTGCTTCTTCAGTCGAAGAAAATTATTCCCTCTTTAATAATGCATTTATAGGTTTTTCTATTTGACCATAATTCTTGGCAAACTTGTGTTAATAACCTGTTAACCATAGGAATCCTCTAAGTTTCTTCAAGGTTTTGGTAATCATCCATTCCCTCATAGATTTAATTTTGTTAGGGTCCAATTTTACACCTTCAATATGACCCAAATATTCCACTTCTTGAACCCGAAAGGCACACTTGGAAGTCTTTTCATAAATTTGTTGCTCTTCCAATATTTGCAATACTCTGTCAACATGTTGTACATCCTCTTCCCAAGATTTGTTGTAGATTAATGTCATCAAAAAATACAAACATAAATTTTATAAGGAAGGGATTGAAAATATAATTCATCAAGATTTGAAATGTTGAAGGTGCATTAGTATGTCCAAATGACAACCAAAAACTCGTAATGACCTTCATGTGTTCTAAAATTTGTTTTAGGAATGTCTTCCTATCTCATTCTTATTTGATGATATCTCGAACGAAGACACAACTTAGTAAAGCAGTTTTCTCCGTGTAATCCATCTGATAATTCATCAATGACAAGAATATGAAACTTACCTTCGATGGTCATTTTCTTGAAATGTCTATAGCATAGACACATACACCATGAACCATCCTTTTTTGTAACCATCATCACTGGTGAAGAGAAGGAACTTTGGCTAGGTTGAATGATTTCAGCCTCTAACATATCTTGGATCATATGCTCAATATCACTCTTTTGTGCATATGCATACTTGTACGACCTAATGTTAGGTGGTACACTTCTTAGTTGCAAATGAATGACATTGTCATGATCTCGAGTAGGTGGCATACCCTTAGGAATTTCACCAAATACCTTGGAATGATTGTTGATAACTATTTGGAGGTCCAATAGAGCAAATAATATATATGCTTGAACATCAAGTGATCACAATTGTGCAACTACACCCTGGTGTCCATTTTTGAGTAATTGTTTCATGCTATTAGAGATTATCACCTTAGAAGGTTTCTCTTGGATACCTCTAAGATCAATTTCCTTTCCATCCAAGGAAATATCATGAAAATATCTTGAAAATTAAGAGCCACTGTTCCCAATGATTGTAACCATTGGACACCTAATACAACATCAACACCCCCCATTTGGGTGGAAATCATGGGGCTAGCCAAAAAATACTACCCCGTGTTGAGCTTAATACTATGGAATTTCCATGAACAATTTATGGTACCTCCATCTGCAATCATTACTGGAAACTCTAGTGCGCGATATACAAATCAATTGAGATATTTTTCTAATTTGTAATTGATGAAATTATGAGTACTACCAGAATCAATCGATATTGTTACCTTTTTATTTTTTATGTATATCCGTATCTATAGGGTTTGTGGCGTACTGATGATAACCAATACATGTCAAAATATTGTTGTAGTCTCTTATATATCTAGATTTTGTGTCAGTTCCAATTCCTTATCTTCTTCCTCTTCACAACCTATGTAGAATAATTTCTTCTCATTGCATTTATCCCCCTTACTATAGTTGTTGTCACAATTGAAAAATAGTAATTTTTCTCTTATTTCATCCATTTGTTGATGTGTCAACCTTGTCGATTGAGGTATGCTTGTCTTATGAACCCAAAAATGATCTATTGTTCATATGTATGATCCAATTGTAGACTTGTGTGTAGCCTTATTTTTGGCTTGAATATGACAAGAAAATTGCATAAAATCCATAATATTTGTAGGAAATCTTAAGAAAATCTCATGTTTAATGTCTTGTTTTAATCCACCCATGTAAGCTTCCAACAAATGTGCATCACTTATGTCATCCACCCTTGTGTCCAATACCTGAAACTATGAATTATAATATTCAATATCACCTAAGTGCTTGATTCTTGTCAATTGAGTGAAGTAGTCTTGTTCCCACACTTTCCCATATTGTGCTTTTAAGTCTCTTTTAAATAACCCCGAAGTATAATGATAAAGAGGGGGATTCCTTTTAATTACCCATTGATACCATTGATATGGTTTTATCTCAAAGTTCAAGGTTTCTATGTGAATCCTTTTCTTATCATCCATAATATTATGTAGTTCAAAATATTGCTCTATTTGGTTCATGTAGGAAAAGACCTATGTTCCATAAAAAATATTTAATTCAATCTTGGGAAAGTTTAATTTGGGACCCCACCGTAATTAACCCTGCTATTAGAGTTAAATCCACTAGAAAATTGCTTATTATCAGCAGGTTGTTCAACCAGAATACTACCTTTATTTTTTCAAGTTCCTTACATTTTGATATCTCCTTTAGAGACTCTCTCATCTAGAACATGAAAAATCATAGAAGACAAATAATTTTGGAATTCCTTCATGGATTTTTGTATTTCTTCTTTATTTTCATCCATCTTATTTTTCATGTCATCCATCTTATTTTCCATGTGTACAATATTTTCATTCATCTTCTTATCCATATTATTTTCCATTTCATTCAAATTTATTTTCATAGTTTCATCCATCTTATGTTCCATTTGTTCCCTATTTTTAGTGATCCTCTTTTCCATCTGGTGATAAATCTATTCAATTTCTTCTCAAATCGTGATTGAGTCTTTGGATGTTTAGCTGGTGAAGTAAATTTTGGAGGAGCCTTTGGATCCATGTGAGAAAATAATAATTATCCTTTTTTTCCTCTTTATTACAAATTTTTAATCACCAAAAATATATCTTCCAATAAAAAGTTATGCCAATTGTAAGTTACATACCTTTCAATCCCTTAATTTGGAGTATGTCCTCCTGATTGACCTTCCTTTCATTTTATTTCTGAAATTTCAGTCATTATGAGTTTTAAATTTAAGCCCATAGTACTATAAAATGTATTCTCTACAATGCCATAGGTATGACCAAAATTGGAACTGCCAAGTGAAAGTTAGGGTAACTTTCCAAAACCTTGTTGTTTTTTGTCCTTTTTGGGAGAGTGAACTTGTACATAATGACACATGTCCAATATTTGATACCCAATTCTGAAATGTGTACCAGAAATACTATGGATTTCCCTCTTTCAAATTGAAATGGTCTCACATAATTTGGATCCTCGTTGAAGAAGATATGACTATTTTTCCCAAAACACCTATTTGAGACTAGTTATAGGATTAGTCAACAAACCCTATCTTTCACGGGGTATATCTCTGAAAGTACAATGATGCAGAAGCTGAAATTTGAACCATGGGTACATTGAAATGTCTTGTAAATAAACTCCAGGTTTTTCTATATGAAGCATCCCGAAAAAAAATTATAGCGGAAATTCCAAGAGGATTCACATGAAGAAGAAAAACCCTAGGATCGATGTTTTGATACCAAATGTTATGATCCAACACCTTACAAATGATAAAAAGTCAATGATTACAATCCACTTCAAGGGGGAAAACTCATTTTACAATATATCCAATTCAAAATACAATATGAGATGAGATAATATGATCCTACGACTAGGTCCTCTTGGTATATATATAGGATACACAAAGATACAATTACAATGAAAGGGTACCATGAAGGGTTCTAGATGACATACAATTATAATATTATAAATGTAATAGTTCAATATCTAGGGCTTAATAAGGGGTTCTACACATAAAATGGGTATTTTTCTAAGTGTTAATAGGGAAAAGAAACCAAATAACATGTGGTTTCCTAGTCTTCTCCAAGGAAAGTGCCAACATTGAAATTCTTGCTTGACCTAATATTGCCACCCTTGAATTCCTTCTAATGCCACTAAACCCACGGAACCCACACCTCAAACTAGCTTGCCACCTTAAAATTCAGACCACCTTCCTTCTAGAAAAACCATACCATAGCCACCGAAGCTATGATGTCTCCTCATTTGCCAAGGAACCATTGTTGCAAATCATCTACATTGCCAAGAAAATCCCACATTTCAGCACAAATTCATACATGTTGCATTGAATTCTACCACACTTCTCTAGACCTTTAAAATGTGTGAATGGAGATGGCCCCCTGTTGAATCTCCCTTGATGTGTCATGTAGTGACCTTGCATTAATTTGGGATGAATTTTTGTAAATTATTGAGATTTATTAAGGTACAAGGTTGACGTTGCTCACCCCATTTTTTATTAAACTCTCATACTAAGGTGTGAGGCTACCTTGTCCCAATGCTCAAACATATATTTGAGATCCCTCTTTATTGGAAAGAACAATATCCTGACAAAGTTGGAGGTTTTTCTTTTTATCCTCAAGGCATTTCTCCCCGGTTCTACGTGGGTTACCATGGCTCTTATGACCAACATTGAGTCCCCTAGTACCATTAGGTGATTAATCCATGCTTCCCTCAAAATACATAGACCCATCCATAATGAGTAGGCGTCTATAAGATTATTTGAGATATTCCAAGCTGTCATGCATAGTAAACCAACCTATTTCCTCCAGGATCATGAAGACTCCCCTTGTAAATATAATTATCTTTAACAACATTTTCTTCAATTAATTGTCAAATAGACACTAACAACCAAATTAATAACCAAAAGACCCCTCCAAAATTTAAATATGAAGCTTATTTATAAAGGAGATCACTTGGTGAGACCATAAATGTATCTAACTATTCTCTAAAATATTTATTTATAAAGGAGATTGGTTGGTGAGAAGAGGGGTGTAAAATTAAAATATAGGTTAAAATGTGAAAAACCACTTGTGATATTTTATATTTTAATTTATTATCAATCATTTCTTCATAGGTTTATATCAACTTTATTTTTAAATATAATTATTAATCACTTTTTATATTAACTTTATCTCATATTTTATTGCACTTTCATATTTTATTGCACTGAGAGGTACTCTACAGTCTAGTCTGGTATGGGGATATGTTCATGTAACGTAATGCATTAAAATAATAATAAAATTTTAATAAAATAATAAAAATTAATTATATATATAAAAGAAATCTATCACATATGTTATTCATATAATATAAGTTATTTAGGGTATTGGATACATGATATATTTGTGGTAGTAATTAAATACATAAGGGTGGGTAGGGTGGGTATTGTTCTCCTTTGGGCATTGGAGGACCACCCCAGTTATGTGCAGGTCACACATTCAATCTCAACGGGGCGACCCTACAAAGCGCTACAACCCTACTAAGTTGATTTGTTTGGTTGTGGATTATTTAAATTGAAAAAACTATAATGAAGCACATGCATGGATGTGGAAATTATTCAATACATGTTGGGAGTAAAGTATTACAAAGATTAAAGATAAGGGTAAATTATTGATAATTCTTTGTGAGAGATAATATTTAACAAGAAGAATGTAATATTTAGTATAAAGATCAACTAATGTTAGCCTCAACTAATGTTAACATATGCAAATAATTTTTGCAATGAATGATTATTTAAGGTGAAAGTCACCGAGAATAATTTGTATTTGCGTTCATGAATGGAAATTTGAGAGTAATTATTATTTCTTTAAAAAACTATTTACTACAACATTTTTAATGAATCACACATTAATTTAACATAGCATTAACATAACAACGAGTGTGAATTATAATCATATTAATTTCAATTTATATAGTTAATATATAATTATAATCATATTGATTTATTGCTATAGTATTCTATAGAAGGATAAGTCAATATATCTTCTTTAGTTTTTGATGATCCCACTAGGAAAATTGCAAGGTTGGACTTATTATTATAGTATTATATAAAATGATCAAATCAATATATCTTCTTTAGTTTTGTATAAGCCGACTCCGAAAATTGTAGGTTTGGATTTATGATTTAAAGTAATCATGTAGTTGTAATGATTTCAACAATTATATAGAAAATAGTTGCATTAATTTCAACAATGATATAACAAATAGTTGCATTGATGCTAACAATGATATAATACAAAAATATAAGTGTATTGATTTAAGTGATGATACAATGAAAAATGATGTAAAGTAGTCACATAGTTGCAATGATTTCAATGATGCTATAACTAATAGTTGCATTGATTTCAACAATGATATAAATAAATATGAAATGATATATTTATTTTAGTGATAATACAATGAAAATTTATTTAAAGCAATCAAGTACTTGCATTGGTTTCAATGATGACGTAATGCAAAACAATAATATATAGTGAATATATTCATATTAATTTGTTATTATACTATTATGTAGAAGGATCAAATAGACATATTGTTCAGCTGGATGGGAAAATTGCACGATAGGCATTATGATTTAAAGTAGTCATGTAATTGCAATGATTTCAACAATGATATAATGCAAAATGATAATGTGTATTAATTGAATTGATGATACAATGAAAAATGATGTAAAATGGAACAATTCAATATTAATATAGCTAATAGTTGCATTGATTTCAACAATAATATAAAGAAATAAGAAATGACATATTTATTTTAGTGATAATACAATGAAAAAATGTTTAAAGAAATCAAGTACTTGTGATGACCTAATGCAAAAAATTAATATATAATGAATATATAATTATAATCATATTAATTTATTATTATAGTATTATGTATAAGGATCAAATCGATATATCTTTTTCAGTTTTTGATGAGCTAGATGGGAAACTTGCAAGGTCGGCCTTATGATTTAAAATAATCATGTAATTGCAATGATTTCAACAATGATATAACAAATAGTTACATTAATTTCAATAATGATATAACAAATAGTTGCATTGATTTCAACAATGATATAATGAAAAATGATAACGTGTATTAATTTAAGTGATGATACAATGAAAAATGATGTAAAGTAGAACAATTATATAAGTAATAGTTGCATTGATTTCATCAATAACCTAATGAAAAATAATAAGGCACATTAATTTTACTGATGATACAATGAAAAATCATTTAGAGCAATCAAGTAGTTGAAATGATTGCAATAATGAAAAATATTATAGTACATTGATTTTAATTATAGTAAAATGAAAAATGATTCACTATAGTCAAAATATAAAAACCTTGTTACATGGGTAATAAAAAATAGCTTACTTTGAAACTTGCTTAGGGATTAACAATCCATGGGAAGCAAGAGAGACAAGGTATGACATTTACTGCAATATAAACTAAATAATATAGATTGACATTACTCCTCCATAATAATCTCTATACTTTCAACCAACATAGGAAAGTGACTAAATTTAAAATGGTTGGATTAATATTAGGCATATACATATACATAATGTTGATCATCTAGAAATTTTATGTGATCTTCCATGATTGAAACTGGGCTAGATCCATCTTAACTCTGGATCCATCAAGCATCGAGGGATCAAATCTCTCGAAGTGCAAACCTTTAACCTTTCATCAAGTTTTACACTCTAAAAAAGATTTTCACCTCAAGATATTTGATTTGTGTCAACCCTTAATATATCCAAAGTTAAAATAAATTAAATTAATATTTTAATCCATTATCAATCATTTCATATGTTTATACCAACTTATTTTAAAATATAATCATTAATTTATTATTTTATATATATATATATATATATATATATATATTAATTTACAACATATTATAAATATAATAAAATTATTTTTAAATAAACTAATTTAAAATTTCTTAATTTTGAAATTTTATTAATATTTTTTAATCAAAATCTCAGTATGTAACATTTTCATGAAAAATCCTAAATACACCATGGTCCATGTTCCACAACCAAACTTAAGCTTCAAATAGGGTATTATAATAAAAAAATATTCACCTTAAATACACCATGGTCCATGTTCTACAACCAAGCTTTCTTTTTATACAAGAGGTGAATGATGATGTGACATATGTTTTCATGATGTCATGAATGTTAGTGATTATAAACATGTTAGTGATTTAAATTATAAACATGTTAGTGATTATTTGTATCATTAATAATGAAAATGAAAATGATATCGTGTAACATTGATCTTTAGTATTAATTTTATGAATATTGGCGAATATTATTTCATGTGGAAGTGGATGAAGTATGTTTATACTCATTCGTTATACATTTGTTACATTTGCTATTAGGTTTTTTTCTTTCATTATATAATAAATATTATACTTTCATTATATAATAAATATTAAACTTTTATAAATGTCAATTTTTTTTTTTTATGAATGTAAATGATATTCTTTAATGCAATGTTTTATTAGTACCACTTAATTCATCACTATTCTTAGAATCCTATAGCGATTAGTAGTTGGGGTGGTTTGTAAATGCACCTCAAAGAAATTTGTTTTACCCTTTCAAGGTGCACCTCATGTCCCAATGCAACGGTGTCGTTATATGTCCATATTGCATCGTTGGGCACTCTTTAAAATATTTAAATATATCATGGTGCACCTTATAGGGTTACATGTTGGGGCATTTAAATGTTTTGTAAGCACCATAGTCTCATTTTTTTTTAAATAGGCTTTTTATTTAACCTCAAAGTGGTGCACATTGTATAAAGATGCATTGGTGTAGTTATATATTTACAAAATGTATATTCATTTTTAAAAAATAACTTGTTTTATAAAATTTTAATGTAGTTTGGTATTTTTTAAATTTAACACTATTTCAATGTGCCTAGTATCACTATGCACCTATGTTATATGTATATGGTGCACTAATAAGCATACTTTTAAAAACTGTAAATCGTAGCACAATATGCATGGTATTGTATGCATTTGATGAAATTATAGGTTTAGTAAGAACCGCAAATTAAGTTTTTAAAAATACTATTTTTTTACAATATCAGGTTATTTTCTTTAACCCTAAAGTGGTGTGTCATGTACTAAGACACAATGATGTAGTTGTATGTGATCACCAAAGCAATTATATATTTAACACATATTATGATGTTTTACAAAATTCGAATACAGAAGGTTAATTTTTGAATTGTTAATTGAAATATATAAGTTAATTTTTGAATTATTATTTGCAATGCATTTAGATATATAAGTACACTAATATGAGTAAGAAACCTCTAATAGAACCTTTGCGTGTTTATCTGCCTAAAAAATGCTTCTACAAAAACTATGTCATATTAAAAATTAAGTTAAACTTTGAAAATCACTTATTATATCTCATATTCAATCCATTATCAATTATTTCTTCATTTTATTTTTATAAGAGTGAGTTATATATTATCTGTTATGAAAAAAAATTACAATATTGTCTTGAGATCGAGTTTCTAGAGTGTTGAGTTGTCTTGAAGGGAAACCAACTCAGATTGATAGATGAACTAGAAAGGCTAATGAAAATTAAACACATTTGTCAGAATCGCCCGTGGGGAAACCGATTCGGCCTATCCATGCATTCAAACTATATATCAAAAAAGATGATACAATGACCCAGACAATGCCTATCAACTAACATACCAACAAAGTAGACATTACTAAACTCCAACAACCTAAACAGAACCTTCCAAAAACAACTGACAATTTTCAAAAGAAAGCAAGCATGCATGCTGACACCTGTACGCCTGCCGACTGTCATGGTGTTTGGTGGGCGTGCATGCCATCGGATTTCGCTATTCATGTGCCATGCATGGTTTCTTTCTTGTCCTCGACCGCCTATGCACCTTCAACCACACCTATTTCATCGTCCCCCTAGAAGTCTGGAGAAAAAACTTCTCCTAGAGATGTGGGGGTGTTGATGCCTAAGTATGGAGGATGCAGGGAATGAAGCAGAGTTGAGAGTAGAGATTCAATTTTCTCTGCATGCCAGTCCAAGTGTTCCAACCTAAAACAAAGGTCATCAACGTCCTTACGGACTGCGAAAACCAATTCTTGGAGAATTTAGATTGAATCCCAGAGTCCTGGGGACAAAACACAATCTGGATGGAGCTAAGCCTGGTTATGGGACACCTCCAATTGGAGTTCTTTCGAGTTCACATTACAATCTTCCAGTGAAGGCATAGAGGCTGACAATGGGAGTGGTGAAGGAGAAAAGGGTGGTGGAATGGAGGGATGTGCCAATGTTGACTACGAGATCGAGGAGCGGTCCAAGAGCAAAGCTGAGAGAATTCCCATGGAGATCAAACCATTCGACGTAACAAGCCCATGGAAAGGATAGAGATGGAAGGATCGCTTGTTCTAGTGAGGACTAATTTGAAGACGAAGGCGAGAAGCTGTGCAAAGGAGAAAAGGAGGGAGGGTGCCTACTGGATATGGCCGCTCTGTTTTGGTACCAGAGGGCACCTCTCTTCGACTTCCCTCGTAGGTGAGGCATAACCTGACTAACGAGAGGTAGAGGCGGAGAATCGAACAGGAAGAGCCAGGTAAGAACCAGAGAGGGTGACTAATAGAAAAAAATGTTGGAAGGGGAGGGCGATATAAGCCAACTAGGAGGATGGGAATCACCATAAGAAGAACAAAGGAGAGTAAAGGCGCATGAGCGTAGGAGGAGGAAACATTGTACTAGAGCCATAGCCATAATGAGGGGCCAATTCTGAGCACACTAGAGCATTTAGTTGGGAGCATGGTTAAATAGATGTTTGCAGCAGTCATAAGGTGGTATTAAAGGTAGAAGGGAGTAACAGGTATTGTCACATGGGTTGAAGCGAGGTTCAAGCACTAAGTTCCTTGCTAGATGCATGGAGTGCACTAACACCCAATAAAAGTATTATTTCTTCATTTTTAAATACAAATCATAACATAATTATTATCCATTATCTATTATTTCTCATTTTCATAATGTTTCTTCTTAAATTTACATTATTACATAATTACATAATTGTTCATTGAAATAGTTCACTGGAATAGAGGAAACTTTATTCTTAATATAAAGTAACATTATTTATATGTACGGTGTTACCACCTAAAATCCTTTTAACAATTAAAAGGAAATCAAAACCTAAATGTTTTCATTTGGAATTTCACATAACTTAACACCCCAACCAAAAATGTTCACCCTAAATACACCATGGTCCACATTCCACAACCAAGCTTCAAATTGGGTATTATAATTATGGTTAATGTGGAATATACAAGTGGAGAGGGAGTAGGTGAATGTTGTGTATTCCATTAGCTACTTTATTAGGGATGGGATGCTTCCTTGGATGAATATGACAAATGTCAAATCTTCTTTATTGGATATGGACCACAATTATTAATACACCTTAAATTATAAGTAAGGTAGCTATCATATTGTGATGGATGGTGAATCATACTATGACAATGATTAATATATTTTAAATTATAAGTAAGGTACCCATCATTTATTCATAGCATATCTTTGAGAAATATCAAGAGGATAAGATTTTGTTATAACAAGAATGTGGGGTTCATGTGGAAAAGGAAAGTCAGAACATTGTGGATGGGGATAAGGCTCTTTTGTTGTAGAGCTTGTAGGAGGAAGATTTGTCCTAGGATTATGATGTCTATGTTCAAGATGGATCTGTTCATTCTCTGTGTGTGTGGGTAGTGTTGAGAGTGTTACTAATTTAGCACAATCTAAACACTTAACAGAGTAAGATACATGTCCTAATGAGGAAGCAAGGGGTTGGAGCAAGGGATGCAAACATAAGGGTGGAGTTGATATAGAAGAAACAGAAGGGCGGTCATATTTGAGGTATGAACGTTGAGGAGTACGAAAAGAGATGATTACAGAGAAAGAGGATTCTTGGATGTTTGCAGAAGTTATAGATCATGGTACTGGAACTCGAGGAGTGTCAATGACCCAATTTGCGGGAAAAGAGAGATTTTCCCATTGAATAATCTGATGTTCCATTTTTTGATTCAAAGGGTCAGTAATAACCAGGGTACTAGATTTGGATGTCTTACTGAGAGCATTCAATACTGTAGGATACAGAGTGTTTGTATGCCGAAAACATCCTCTAGTTTGGATGGAAATGTTTGTCCTGGTCTGGCACATATCAAATCCAGTGGTACGGATCTAGATTTTAAGAATATCTGCAAGGTTTTCATCAAAGGTATATATAGAGAAGTTTGGGAAATAATCAAAATATTCAGGACCATTGGATAAAGGAGAAAAAATGCCTCCTATTAAAGAATCAGTGAACTTATTATGTGTCATATCTCGGATAGTACATAGAGCATAAGCATCTATCCCTTTGTGTACTAAAGGATTGATTCTGATACATATACAACCAAAATGTAGATAGTTCATTTTGTGTTTCTTTGCTTCAGCTTGGATTTCTTTAATGTTGATTAAAGAAATGGTTTGGCTAACATCACTATTTTGTTATTTACAACTAACTGATTCTTTAACAATGACTCTAGACACAGAACAAAGGTGGAACATACTTAAGTCATTATAGACCTGGCTTGGAAAGATGGCAGGTAATTTCCACGCATCTTGTGGTTCATACTGAGATCGCAAAAGGAAACAGTCGGCAAATGCACGAGACAAAGACAAGTTTTATTCAAGCTTCATTCTCCACCGGAGGAAGCCTCTGAGTTACAAATGGTATCAAAGACAACCACGTTTTCAACCTGGGTATGATAACAAAATTCTCTCTCTGTTATATGTTTATTGGTATAATAATTAATATTGAAAGCCATATTAAGAGTATTGGGCCTTTGAAAGACAAGGTTTCCACTCTTGCGACTTTCTGAAAGCCGTATCAGAAGTCTCGGGCCTTTGAAAGATAAGGTTTCCAATTCTGCGACTTTCCAAGTTCTGATTAGTTATTTCCTGAGCAGTTGGCCAGGAGATTATTCGACATTCTTTCACTCCGGTGCAAAGAACTAGAACTAAACGCCCCGCTTTTATAAGCAGTAATAGTTATTACTTTCGCTATGGATAGATCTGTGTCTTTTCAAGATATTCAAAATATAGAAGAACTTAATACTTTTGGATCTTGCCATTCATTTGAAGAGTCAACATTATGTCTCATGATTCATTACATGCCCACTATAGAATCATTAGATCCCTGACTCCAAGACATTTATAAAGGGATGAGATCACCAGGGACACCAAGATATGTTTTAGGATATATTGAACAATGTGACCAAGTCATCTCAGACTGTCATTTTAACAATCCTTTGCCTCCATCCCTCCAAAGGCCTTCTATTGAATAAATCCATAAATTACATTCTATTATGATGGGATGTTCCAGGAATACCATTGAAGAAGCATGGATCAAGAAAATGCTAAATTGGGATCTTTTCACCCATCCTGAATCTACTAAGTTCAACCTTTCTACTTCTGACCAAGAAAAATCTTGTTTGTCCCAAGAATGGAAAACATACATTTTAGAAAATAATCTCTGGATTTATTTTTATGAATGGAAAATAAAATCCCAAAATCCTGCAGTCCAGATGATGGAAGGAGGAAAAGAAGGGTCTACCCGCCATGAATGGAAAAACCTGGAAGGAAAAACTGTTGAATCCACAACAACCTTTCCTCCTTTTAAAGGCATCATTCTTGAAGATAGTAATATATAGGTCAAAGTTATACCATTAATGTTAGCTGATGAAGCCACCCAACTCTCGGGTGTATAAAAAGGAGTCTGGTCCATATCATAACAAGTAAATTGGACTAATACTTCTCTTAGAGGTATGGACACACATACATTTGTGACCAATGATTATGCTAGAAAAGGACATATTAGAGACCTGCAAGTCTCTACAAATACAATAGACCAATCAATAAACTAGATAAATGACAGAGTTGCAGACATCTATGACCGTGTTGGAAAAACACAGAACATAGTGATACAAAAAACTGAGGATTCTGCAAAAAATCATTAAGAACTGATGGAAGGACTAGGAGAAGCCTTCTTAGTCATTGGGAAAACTCTGCTATAGATCAAGCAAAAATACACTACTCCTGACAAACCAATTCCCCAATCTTTTATTCTCCCTCACTCTCCTATTTCTATTATTTCCCCTGTATATAAGCCTGAAGAAAAGTCTAGCGAAAAGAAATTCCCAATCCATTTTCCAAAAGAAGAACCAAATTCTTCTTCTTCTTCCACAAACCCCAATCTATCTCTGGTTTCTGTCCAAATACCTTCATATGAAAATATCTCACACCATATGAATAGGCCACTTGCACCTGATCTTCTAGGAAAAGGAAAGATGCCTGAATCCCAATCATTTGCAGAAGATTGGTTCCCTGAATGGAACATAGATGGCCTGTCAGTAGGGAAATTCCGACAACTATTGGACATAATGTATGTCTCCTATAAAATCATGTGTATGAAAGGCAAAAGTGAGACAAAAGCATGCAAATCTTTGATCCAGTGCTTCACAGGGACATTAAGCAAATGGTGGGAAGTCATCTCCTCACCTATTATGATAACAAAAATGAAAACAAAGGTACTAAGAGATGAACAAGGATATGTTGTCTATCATCTCAATGGAACTCCTCAGAACAACATGATAGGAGCCCTCACCACACTAATTCTGGAACATTGGTGTGGTACTGAAGAAGAATTGGCTGACAAGCACAAAATGATATTAATGAATATCAAATGTAGAAAAATGTCAGAATATGAGGAATTCCACAAAGAATGGACTCAAAGAATATTTGAGGTAAAAGACAGTCAAAATCTTTTATGGAAACAAGTATACCTTGCAACAATCCTTAGCAAGTTTGTAGAATATCTCAAAATGCAAGAGGTTTTCAAATTACCTTATGAGATGTATACTTGGAGAGAAATTTATTCTCTTATCACTAAATCCCTAATTGGACTATGCATAAATATGAAAGTTCATAAGTCTATCCAAAAATTGTCCCACCTACCTGATAGCAAATCTATTTGTGAGAAATATGGCCTATACCTCACAGATCCCACCAGAAGAAAGAAAAAGAAATTTAGGGCA